>CABFWB010001944.1:95083-105115 GCA_902151455.1 Timema bartmani
CCACTGTCAAGGTGAAATGGCGCGACATATCCTCGACTCGGAGCTAGTGAGGAAACTGTATCGTCTCCACTGTCAAGGTGAAATGGCGCGACATATCCTCGTCTCGGAACTAGTGAGGAAACTGTATCGTCTCCACTGTCAAGGTGAAATGGCGCGACATATCCTCACAGTCATAACACCCTGGCGCCACCAGACGGGCGAGGCGAGGCTAACCAAGATAGTGATGGGCCAAGTCGGATCTATTCCTGGGTGTCGCCAACGGTGCGATGCCAGGGCGGGGAGACGCCGAACCGTCGCCTCCCGATGACGTCAGAGAGACAGACGCTCATTAGCGCTATCATCCACCAGTTGTAACCTTTGGATCGTTGGTGTCTGCCAACTCTTGACTTGAGAGGCTGAGGTTTAAACCTAACCGAGGTCACTGGTGCTAGGTTGTCCCTCTAGGACAGGGGTTAACGGTCGGGTGAAGGGACTATGGGGGAATAGTGGGCAATTTACTGGGGGTAAGGAGAGGTATGGGGACGTAATGGGCAATAAACTGGGGGTAAGAGGAACTATAGGAACGTAGTGGGCAATCCATTGGGGATAAAGGGAGCTATGGGAACATAGACCCACTGGGGGTAAGGGTGGCTATGGGGACGTAGTGGGTAATCCACTGGGGGTAAGAGGAACTATAGGAACGTAGTGGGCAATCCACTGGGGGTAAGAGGAACTATAGGAACGGTGTGGGCAATCCACTGGGAGTAAGGAGAGGTATGGGGACGTAATGGGCAATAACCTGGGGGTAAGAGGAACTATAGGAACGTAGTGGTCAATCCACTGGGGGTAAGGGGGTTCTATAATATTAAAAAAGGGTAAGAGTACCTTGTCTAGGAGTTCACTATAATACTAGTGTAGACTCTTAGAATTCATACTCCCTATCCTACTCTCTTAGATTACATCAGCGATGGGCAAACTAAGGCCCGCGGGCCCGCGAGTGTGTTCAATCCAGCCTGCGGGATAAAAATTATTAAAATACGTTGCGTTGTAAAGGCTTTTTTAAGCACAACAAAACTGTATTAATTTTTTATAAACCCATGCCAAAATCAACTTTTCCGAACTTGGTAATTCATGTGCAAAAATAAATGTCAATATTTGTACCCTCAGAGTGATGTGAACAAGTGTTTTTAACAACGAGACTTAGGGGAAATGATCTTATAAACCAACTTACTGGCGAGCATCTGTCCTCTCTCTTAGTAATCATGCCCATAAATAAATGTCAATGTTTGTACCCTCAGAGTGATGTAAACAAGTGTTTTAAACAACGAGACTTAGGGGAAATGATCTTATAAACCAACTTACTGGCGAGCCCCCTCCCCTCCTCACACCCCATAACCTTATCAACGAACATAAAAACATACCGTACCACTAAGGTATTTATGATTGACATACATTCTAAATGTATCTAAACTTATTCATGTCAATCTATTATGTGTGTTTATAAATTTTTTAAATGAATTTTGATGAAAAATTAATGAATAAAAATCTTTTACCCACCAATTTTTAATTCGTTTGTCTCTCCTGTAAGTAAATTTGCCCATCCCTGGGTTAGATAGTTTAGGCTGTTTGTCGGCATTTTAACAAGAACTTAAGCCCGCTTCAATGGTCAAATGATCTAAGGCGTCACTCATGTCTAACCATCATGCTGAAGATGAGGAGATCGGGGTTTGAATCCCAGTGGAGTTTACTCAGACTGTTTTTTTTTTATGGTTTCCCACTTTTCTCAAACGCAAATTCGGGTAGATTACCTCTAAAAATGTTTCCTTCCTCATCCTTACCTCATTAGATTAGATTATCATATATTAGTACAACCCGAACGGTTAGAGAAACGCGTTGAAAAACAAAACACAAAAAAACAAGATGGATGGGATGGAAAGGATCAAGACTTAAGGTAAGTATTTTTACAATAATTGTTTCATGACAAATCATTTTGTGTGCCAAATAAGATAATAAGCCTGTAATATTGTTCCCATACGATTAATTTTCTACGAAAAATAATCACAACAGTTCTTGAATATCTTTTATAAACATCACAGAATTTGACCAAGACTTTTAAAATCAAGATAAAATGTTTATCATCAAATTTTCCGATATTCATGACAAATATTCAAGATCTGTTTCCATTACTACGTGTATAAAATTAAACTAAATCTATCTGTTGAACCAAAATTGTATTTATTTTGTTCAAAAAGTTTTTTTGAATATAAAAATTGTAAATATTAGCTCACGATCCTATATACCACAACTTAAAAGGTGGGTTTTGTATCCGAATGACTTTACACGCATGTTGCGACTACCCCTGACACGGATAAACACTTCTGAAACAGCACAATATTTATTTCCAGCTCGTTAATTATGTTTTTATCTCCAAGTTATTGTCCTTGACCTGAATCGACTCGGCTCTCTCTAAAGGAAGCTCTTACTCTATATAGAGTCGAGATTTGTTCTGATCCGTAGCACCCGGGCTGTCAACAGAGAGGGCACTGACTTCGGGACCCTACCGGGGCATTTGGCTGGAGGGAGGGCGGGAAACCACCGCGTTAAGGGGTAAGAAAGATCAGATATAAAGGAGGATTCACTGGAAATTGGACGTAATATGTCGATATCGTTTTTATATCACTGCGGTAAAAAAACCATTATTATTCAAATAATTATACTATTCATAATAAAAATTAAAAAACTTTTAAAACAAATTTAAAAAAATTAGTAAATGTAATTATAAATTGGACAGCAATAACGACCACGTGGATCAACTCAGACAGCCTTTCGTCTAGGTTGCCGTCATGGGGGAGTAATTATTGATAAAATAGTATTATTAAGAAAATAATATCGGGTTACCTGGTGGTCTAGGGGTAAGGTGTCAGACTTCTGTGCTAAGGGTCCGGGGCTCAATCCTCGGTCCCGGCACAGATTTATCTGATTGCCAAACCCTTCCTTCACCTCTGACAAGACGTGTATTAATCACAACTTGTGAATGTGAGGAATGCCAGGCCTCCACCGTGGTTCGGATTCCACGTTAAACTGTAGGTCCTCCATTTCATCTCACAATCACCCTACCATTACACATTAGCGTAAGTGCGTATAACCCGAACGGGTAATAATAATAATAATAATAATAATAATAATAATAATAATAATAATAATAATAAAAGAAAATAATTATTATTTCCTACTAGGTTGACATTAGTTACTTTCAGCCAATGTTTACAATGAAGAACCTTCTGCGAGCTGTCACTTATCACCTCTCCTATTGTAGATAGGGTTTACATTAATTTTGTACCTCTAAAATATCAGAGACTTGAATGGTAAATATATATAGCTATATTTATCTTGCAACTGTTAAAATACACTAAAATAGGACGTGACAGTTGTACAACATATGCAAGTAGGTGTTAGTGCAGCTGTCAGGTGCGATGCTGTTCTCAATACACCTTGGTAACATTAGCGCCTGGGACCTACTGCAGGTGTCTGAATACCCTGGGTTAATGTCCTGTTTGATGCTGTCAGTCGAACGAAGTTCTATTTGGAATTTTATGAAAATTATTCCATCTCATATAACTAGTTTTAAAAATGTTATCTAAAAAAAAATTGAAAAAAAAATTGAAACCATCAAACTATAATATTACAAAAAAATTAAAAAGGGATTCAATTCCTTGAATCTAGAGCACGATAACCATTCAATTAAGTCGCAAAACGTGTTCATAGAAGACTGAAGACCCACTTTACACTATTATCAATCTAATGAAGTTTTATGTTTATATCTAAGTATAAAACATTTAGTTTTTTAAAAACTGGGCCAATCTTTAGTTTTGGTTTTCTAGAAACACGGGCGCTTCGTTCGATTGACTTCAAGGTCATTTGATATTTCTATCTTTCGCTCAGAAATCGGATGACCTTGAAATAACAAAGTTTAGCCCTGATTTCTGGTGGTACACTGCCAAAACTCAAGAACAGAGATGATTTGTGGAAAAAATAAAAAAGACAAGTAAATATAAACTGTGGAGAATGATGCTAAAATGTGTGGTTGTTGCAAAAAATGTGTTCGTAATATAAAGAACTAACCAAATTTTAAGATTTAAATCGCTAAAACCTACCCCCAAATTTGTGATTTCAGCTACACCACTGGCTCTGCCATATTACCCGCTTCGGTGGTCGAATGGTCTAATGGTCTAATATTACCTTTACATCTACTTCTATGACTACTATTGTTTTATAACTACTACTGCTGCTGCAGTTATAACAAACTGTCTTTCTTAAACATATTTAAAACATATATATATAAAACATAAACATATATAGCTGAGCTAATTATATGAGTTTCAAGAGCCAATTTTCGCAACAACAAAAAATGTAAAAATTAATAAAAAATAAAATTTAGTCGTATCTGAACCCATTGAAAAGAAATATTAGGTTTTTCAAAAGTTTATTGAACAGAACCAAACTAAAAGAAAGTTGTAGAAGAGGGAATGGGAGGAAATCTAAATTTTATAATTTTTATCTCTGTTAACTCGGATATTAATGATTCAAAGTTGTCAGAAAATTGCAGCTAAATCACAAATAAACAATTTTGTTCCTCAGAAAAATAAACAACAAAAAAGTAAATATTGCAGAACCATAAAGGGGGCTTGGCCCCCTCTTATCGCCCATTTATTGGCGCCTGTGTCATTGGTAAACTTGAGGCTGCCCCCTTAAAACTGATGAATAAGCAGCCAAGAGATTGGGTGTTGTGTTTATTCTAATATCAAGCTAGTTTGTAGGTCATGTATTGATATAATCATAAAGTGCACGTAAAATATCCCAAATTAATAAAAAAAATATTGGCCTAATAGCATAAACTTTCAAGTTTATTTTTGAAACGTCCTGTAAGTGTCAATAAACAATGGATCTTTCCATCATTGCTTTCTCCCGAACGTTCTAAATGACACCATCATTTCCGTTAATCGTTGTTTGCTTCATCATTTCCATGAATCGCTGTTTGTTTCATCTTTGTCCTTGCGACCATATTTATCTACTTTCTCAAGGTCGATGTTTAGGGGTAGGGCACAGTCGGTGGATTTAAGTTCAATTCACATTATCAGTCAGCTCTCGGTCCGGTCAAACATTCTTACATGTAGTTTATATCAACCTATCCTCATTATCGGTGAAACATTCTTACATGTAGTTTACGGGCCAGTTTCATAGTCAAACTTAGCATGCCTCAAGTGCGGCGCTATACTAAATACAAGACGTCACCTACCTGAAATGAAATGGAATGGGCCAGTTTCATATACGAAACTGGCCCATTCCATTTCGGTCTAGGTAGGTGTCGTCCTGTATTTAGTATCGACTCGCACTTTAGGCATGCTAAGTTTGACTATGAAACTGGCCCGTAAAGAGGAAGTTAGACTTATGAATCCTAGCCGGATATAAAAAGGAATGGTTTTGGTTTACAACCCTCCATTCACGCAAATTTGAATACACTTTTTATAAATTCCCTCAGCCTATCCTATAATTTGTTTTATTTGTGTGGACCGCGTCTTATTCACCCTCTCGGGCTACCCCCTCATAATTACACTAATGGGTTAGGAAGAAGGAAGGTTTAATTTAGAGTATACCCGCTTCGAACGCGCTACTCTCATGTTGGACTAGCCTGCCAAAGATGGGGGTGATCGGGGTTTTGATCCCGGTCGTGTGCGCTAACGATGGTTTTCCACTCTTCCTACACGCAAATGTGGGCGCACTTACTCTAAATTAAATCTTCCTTATCTCTAACACATTAGTATAACTAATACATAGGCGTATAACCCGAACGGTTAGTAAGACGTGGTGCTAAAAAATGCTTTCGAGTAAATAACATTCTTGATGTTGTC
The DNA here is from genome assembly GCA_902151455.1 of Timema bartmani. Classification (NCBI taxonomy): domain Eukaryota; kingdom Metazoa; phylum Arthropoda; class Insecta; order Phasmatodea; family Timematidae; genus Timema; species Timema bartmani. The sequence goes on from CABFWB010001944.1 coordinate 100,972, forward strand.
GACCAGTATTCGAACCCCGATTTCTCCAACATTGACAACCTAGTATATTGCCCACGAAGTTTCTTGGAAAAGTACTGCAGTAAAATTGATTTTTTAAAGCTGAGAAACGGAAAGTTTATGACTTGCGTGGGTAAAATCCATGAATCCATGATGTTCATGTTTAGTTTCTTCGTTACATCTGTGTGATATTGTATTAGTTTATGACTTGCGTGGGTAAAATCCATGAATCCATGATATTCATGTTTAGTTTCTTCGTTACATCTGTGTGATATTGTATTGACGTATAAAATAGAGTATATTTCAGTAGGAAACTTCGCTTAGCATGTAATTAAACTTGTTTAAATTACCACTTCTTATTTCATTCACTATTAAATATCTGTTCTCTTTTTTGGAACGTCACAAAAAGTAACGAAATATGATGCGGCCCACCATTAGACTCGTAGGTTTTGTTGTGGCTCTAGGCCATTTTTAAGTTGGTAGCCCTTGCTTTAGATCATGCTACCACCGAAGCGTATCCTATTAGTGTTATTATGCTGATAGCCTGGTCTGGCACTAATAATACGTAGTCTACGACAAAAATAACCTCATGGCATTGTATCCTTCATGAATTACAGTTAGTTTGATTCCTTTTTTTAAATATCCTCCAGTTTTGATTCAATTTACGATTTCTTGGAAATGTTTCGAACACATGACGTATCTGGTGGCAGAGGCCAGGGAATAAAGTGGCCAAGACCTTGGAGACTACGCAGTAACTCTCCTACTCCAAAAATCTACGTCGCGGGAAATGGGAACACCCGTGATCCATCGCGCAGCTTTTCCTGCGCAAATATGTCGCCAAGCAGTATTAATTTAGCTGTAAATATTAAGGTTCTCGTCTACCGAAACGTCGAGACGCACTGCAGGTTCAAGAACATAATCTCTAAAAAACAATTTTGAACAAAATCGTTAGAACAATTTATTTTTTTTTCAAATATTACTCGCTAGTAAACTACCAGTAGATAATATTTTTTTTGCCAAAAATTTTTATTTAAATTATCTATTTTTGAACACACTCATAAATCAGACATCAATAAACTATCCTGTAATTTCTCAAAAAAAAACAAAAAAAAAACATAGTGCTATATAGCATGAAAACCCTCCCAAAATAACCATTTATAAAATAGTTAGAACCATTTAAAAAATATAATTAAATTTTCAAAAATTATTAGTTTTCAATAAATTACCTTTAGTTTTAGATACAGGGCCAGTTTCATAGTCAGATTTAGTACGCCTCAAGTGCGGCGCTATACTAAATACAAGACGTCACCTACCTGAAATTGAATGGAATGGGCCAGTTTCATATGCGAAACTGGCCCATTCCATTTTGGTCTAGGTAGGTGTTGTCCTGTATTTAGTATCTACTCTCACTTTAGGCGTACTAAATCTGACTATGAAACTGGCCCATAGAATTAAAATCACGTTCTTCCCTTGAGGTATGACCGTATAGCATCTAAATATAAAGTTTGAAATAAATCCACCGAACCGTTGCAGTTGTAGCCCCAGGTGCAGATAGACAGACAGACAGACAGACAGACATACAGACAGACAGACAGACATACAGGCACGGGGACATAAGAATATAAGACCAATTTTTGAGTTCCGGGATACATAAAACGTCAAGATCTATCTTAATCTAAAGGTCAACATCTTTTGTGACTCCAATAATTTCTCTATATGTGATGGTAAAAAATCTTACCCGCCAAATATTTTGTTTCAATTTATCCCCCTTACCTTCAATTCTTTAAGATGTACTGTTTCTACCATTTTGAACTATGGCCAATCTAAATAGAATAAACTAATATGTCCCTTTAATTCCCATTAGCGAATTAATTTATAGTCGATGTCCTTGTGATTCTGACAAATGTACATTGGATCCATGCGGTGATTCCCCCCGAGTTATGAATGTGAGTACCGTAATTTGTTTGTTTTATCTTTCGGCCCAACGAACTGGCGCTTCCCGCGTAGAGTTAGCCCGCAGCTTGGAACTCTAAAATAGAAGGCATCTGTTAATGTTGCCCAATCATAGGAACATATTCTATCCGGCTATTTTCAGTCACGAGTGATGTTGGTCCTAACTTTGTATCAAGAAATGAAGAAGACCATCCGCGTTTACGAAACATTTTGAGTGTCCGCCAAATTTCGTGTGGGAGTGTGAGGAACGCGATTTAAGGGCAGTATCTTTGCAGTTTTAATATAGCAAAACACTTTTTTGGTCAAAATAAATCAATATTGTTTCAGGTAGAAACAAAGAGTTTAATTTTATTACCATGGTGATATCAACAGTTGTTGAATATCTGTCGAGGATGTCCTGGAATTTAATGACAACTTTTTCTCTTAATTTAAAAAGTATGCCGTTATGCTCGTGACAGATATTCAACAATTGTTGATATCACCATGTCAAGAAAATTATGCTCTATGTTTCTACTGGTGAATTATTTGATTTGTTTCGATACAAAAACTGCAAAAAAAACACCAACCTTTTTTCGTGTACCCTACAATCCCAACTTAAGGTGAAATGGAAGGGATTGCGAGTTGAGGCCAGCATTTTTTTTTGTAGTTTCTAAAACAAAACTTTTTGGGGATTTAAAAAAAGTGCTTCGGTAGATACCTTTATTTTAATTTTCTCCACGTGGTGATATCAAAAGTTGTTGAATGTTTTCTTGAGCACCATGGAATATGACTAGGATATTTTTCTCTTCATTTAATTTTTTTGGGAAATATGATTTAGAGGATACTTCACATAGAAGAAATCTCCAATATTGATCATATTTCCGTAACTATTTGAGATACGAAATAATTTACCGTTTAAAAGTTGTAGGGTTATTATTAAATAAAATACTTTTATTTGAAACATATTTTGAATAAAACCAATATTTTCCTAGATATAAGCACGTAATATATAATTTTAAATTAAGATTTGGGAAATGGGGAGTTGATTGTTACGCTCTTTTATGGACAGATATGTTCCTTTTCTTACAATATGTTTCGGTAACAGTGTATATTATATTATTGGTGGAATGTTATGCTCTCTTATCCATTATGTTTCTGCAAAAATGTGAATGGTGAGCACAAAGTCCCGTTACCACTCTAATAATCAAACACACCAACTATTTCTAGCGATATTTACAACTTACAATAAACGTCAATAGTCCATTTTTGCAGTACGAACCATTAACTATCCCAAGTATCAGTTTGTGCACCGTCATTCTCATTACAAATAATAATACGCCCCACCAAGTTCTGTGGGACATCTTTTCGTATCATCGCTGGAGTAATACGATTGAAAAGAAAATCTCACAGCAACTTTTGAGCTCATCAGGCACATCCGTTAAAAGAATATAACTTCACCAAGCTTTTGGAATTTGTGTGAAACGTCTGAAGCAGTTCGGAACATGCTTCCTTCCTCTGATCAGGGTCATGATCACGATCAGATGGCTCTTGAACGAACATATGGCGCATCTTTAAAACCTTTTTTTGTCATGTGCGCTTGTATTGTCGACCGAGGTATACCCCAGTTCCGCAGATCGTTTGCGTGGCGATCTCCCCACTAATGCCGGGATCACGATCAACTTAACGTTAACTTAACGTAACGTTCACTTAAAGTTAACTTAAAGTTAATTTAACGTATGTGTGATCACGATTCACATAACTTAACGTAACAACTCGAGCCAAACATCTTCATTCTCGAGTATGATCTGTGATTTGTACTAGTTTTACAGTGATGATCTGTGAATGTTTACAGTTTTCAATCGATATAATAAATATATATTACTAAACTTTTTTGATAAATCTAGCTTTCCTATTTTAGTTTAATTATTTTGTTTCATTGTCTGATCATTAGAACTTACGCTAAAGAGTAAACATTAGTCATAATACCAACAAATGAGTTACTAAATAGCCCTGTTGACGTCACTCGCATAGTGATTGGCTGGCTAGATCACGTGATACCCTTCAAGTAACGTTCACTTAAAGTAAAAGACCTCCCAGGACATATCTTACGTTAAGTTAATTGCATCGTGATCGCCTCCATTTAAACACACGAGGAGGTCCTTTACGTTAAGTTAACTTTAAGTCAACGTTAAGTTGATCGTGATCCCGGCATAAC
>CABFWB010001944.1:120380-131510 GCA_902151455.1 Timema bartmani
GGGGGGGGGGGGGGAAGGGAGTCAAAACAAAAGTCTAGAAGACTATCTGGCATCACTGGATCGAGTGACGTCATCCAAACTAGGCTAGATGGAGAGACCCCCCCTTCACCCCGAGTTTTGCCACTTTCGTCTTGTTTCAAACACAACTTTGTGACATTTACTATTCTCCTACCTCTCCCCCCCCCGGAGCCCCCCGGGATCTCATGACAGGTACTATAGTTGGGTAGTCGTACAAAGAACCGCAGTTCAAAAAGGTACCACAACCCAATTTTCATAGGAAGATTCTAATCTGACAGCTAGAAACGTTACTATACCCTATCTACAGTAGGAAAGGTGGTGACAGCTAGAAGAAGATAATTTATTGGTAACATTGGCTGAAAGTAGCTAATGTCAACCTTTTTTTACATCCATTACTATTACTACCCCGTGGCCTTGGTCAGTTTTTTTTTATTCAAGTCATATATTTAACGATACCAACCTATTTGGATTTTTTTTCCCTTACTTATACTATATTCCAATATAAAGTGTTATTAAACGATTATAATAAGACTTCCCTAAGGATTACTGTATAATTGGCGTTTTCGTAACTCATTGAAAGAAGAAAAATACTAATAAAACTATTATGTTTTTTGTTTTGCTGCTGTGACAACAATATAATGTGTCATAGAACATGAAATAATAAATTAAAACGTATTCACGCTAGTATCTTGTTATAAATAAATGTGTTTTTTTATAACTTAAATAAAAGGCTATTACAAAATAATAGTTTCAAAATAAAACATTTATTTTGTAAACAGCGCACGAACACAACCAAACACGGTTTGTATGACGTCATAAACAGCATTTGTTTAGATTCGTTCGCCATCTTAATCAATGAAGAGAACGCAACATTTTTGAAGATCTTGTTTGAAAAGCATTTCTAAGCGAACCACAAAAAAAAAAAGTCCAAACAATTATTTTCATAGGTTTGTGTTTCAATAATGATTGCCAAAGCAGATCAAATGGCTTGGCGGATGGATACATGAGTGTAGAGCTGATGACTTTTGCTAGCGGTCCTCTTTCCTACCGTAGATAGGATATAGATATACTCTCACGTATTCATACGTCAAGTCATGTTATTTACAACTTTCACTTTTATTTTTGTATTTTCTAAAAGGCTTTTCCTATGAAAACTTTGATATAAATCTATAGTAGGAGTCTGGGAAGAAGAACACTGTCTCACACTTAAAAACAAAAAGTTCTAAAACTTGTATTCATACGTAAAGTCACGTGTTCTGCAGCTGTCACTTTGACAAACGTAAGATAATTTGAATTTAACTTAATCAAGATTATGATTTTTTTTTCATTATTTACTAAATTGCTGTATTAAATTGAACAAATGTCTGCCTATTACGAACAATTAAGAAATCTACTCGAACCCATAATAAAATAAATGAGTACTACCAAAAGTTCGCAGAAGGTCAACACGTTTTCTTCAAACCCAGTTCACCTTTAAGTGCTGCTATCTATTCATCAGATGCAGAAAAATACAATTCATTTCCGGTTTAATTGATTCTTAAAACATATCACAGTTATTTTTGTTGACTGTATATTACAATAAATACGAACTTATCTCAACTATATGCACCATTTATTTTTAACACCGTGTCTTACTACCCGTTCGGGTTATTCGCTTCTGTACTAATTACGCCAATGTGTTTGGGATGAGGAAGGTTGAATTTGGAGTAAGTATACCCATATTTGCTTGGAGGGAGACTAAGAAACCATTTAATAAAATACTATCCTCAGTACACCCGACCGGGATTCCAACCCCGATCTCCCAGTCATCGGCATTCACAGTCTATTGAGACAGTGATGCCTTAGCTCTTGGCCTTATACCATTCGACAACCGAAGAGGTTATTTTTTAAATATAATTTCCTCTATTTTCTTGTAGTTTATCTGTAACTTTTCTCATTGATACAGACTTTCGGTAAGCTGGACTTTCCCTCCCCTCCCCCCAATAATCCTAATAGTCGGCGTCTTACCGTATTTTTCAAACCTGAAACTCGCTTCGGTGGCCACATGGTTTAACGCGCTACTCTCGTGTTAGGCTAGACTGCCTAAGACGGGAATATCGGGGTTAAACCCCAGTCAGGTGCATTGAGGGTTCTTTCCTAAATGGTTTTCCACTCTCCCTCCACGCAAATGAGGGTGCACTTATTTTAAATTAAACCTTCACATATAATCCCTAACATATTGGTGTAATTAGTTTATAGGCGTATAATCCGAACGGGTAGTAAGACGTGGTACTAAACTATATAATTATAGCCTGAAAGGTTGTTACCATGCCGACTCGACTATAGCTGACCGCTAATGAAGAACCGTCAGAGTAATCTGCCAAGACGGAACACGTTGCCTTGTGGAGGAAGTGTAGATGATGATCGTTGGTTGAGGGAGCGGGGCGTGTTTCCTGCCTGCTTCCATTCCGAGGCGGTAATACTGCTTCCCTCACACATTCTTCAACAAAGTCTGACGCATTCAGGTGGGTGGGGCTTAAGCTTTGTTTAGCTCTAGTTATTCATTCATTCTCTCACTCCTCCTCACCGGCTCCTTTCTTTTGTCTGCTAAAATTACTATCATGACTGAGGCATTTCGAAAGACAAACATAAAGCTTGGGTATCTGTTATTTTATATTCAAAATTACCGGCTGTTTATACAAATTTGAACAATACGAATAACCACTACTCTCGCAGTCGACTAGACTGCCGATGACGGGGTGATAGAGGTTCGAATCTCGGTCGGGTGTACTGAGGGTTTTTTCCAAAATGATTTTCCACTCTCCTTCCACGCAAATGCGGGTATACTTCGTAAATGTAGCCTTGCTCATCCCTAAAATCTCTTAGCGTAGTTAGCACATAAGCGTCCAACCCGAACGGGTAGTAAGACGCGGTGCTATAAAAAAAACATGAATCAATACATATTCTATATTTATAGCCCCGAAAAATGTAGGTTATTTAGTATACAGTACAAGATCAATAACCCGATATCATGAAAATCAACCGAATTAATGGACGTACATAAAAAGTGGAAGAGTTTTTTACTGAACAAATTTCACAACAACAACAGATTTATATATTTGGCCAGGAAATTGTTTATTGTTATTTGTTTTTTTGTAAGTATTTTATTTAAACATAATAATATCTTCTCTAAATTTATGCAATGCTTTACCCGTTGCATAGTTTTTTTTTCCGGCCCATTGGATTCTGTTACAGAATTTGACAATACGTGCAGCACAAGTAGGAGAATCGTTCCCTTCCATTACAATCTTTTGGTGACTCAGTACGATCTGGATTACGTCCCTTATCTCAACGTTCTTCAAACCTTTATTTTTTACGTTCATTGTTTAAGTTTCATGTTTACGCTCATAAACGGTTGACATTTCGGTTTTTAAAAAAAACCTCATCAAAGCACACACAAAAAGACAACAACACACTAAAGCCATTAAAAACACGAAATCACTCGCAGAAATGATCACGTGTTTCTCAGCGCGAGACATGGTCCAGTTTCATAGTCAGGCCTAGTACGCCTCGACTGCAGCGCTATAACAAATACAAGACGACACCTGCCTAGACTCGAACGGAGCATATGGCCCATTACATTCCGGTAGGGGTGTGCGGGATTCCCACGGGAAAAAATTATTTCCCGTTCCCAACCCAATTGTCGGGAAACATATTCTGTAATCTCGAAAATTTCGGGAATTGCTTTTTTCCATATTTGATTTACTTTTAAACTTGCTTTTCATGTTTTCTTTGTTATTTAAATATAAATATGTATGTCAACCTATTTTAGATGTCGATTTAGATTTAATATGTGTTTCATAAATGTTTATAACTTAAGAAGCCTAAGTCATAGCGAAATTATTAAAAATTGCTTAAATTTTCAACTTTATATATATTTATTTGAATTTCCTCTATTAGGGAATATTTATTCATTTAACAAATTAAATATTGTCAGTGTTTTAAGGTACGTAATATTAGCAAACTTAGAAATATTTAGTTTTACATTTTTAATTCCCGTTCTTGTCTCGAATTAAGGGATTCTAAAATTCCCGTTCCCGATCTCGCACACCCCTACATTCTGGTCTAGGTAGGTGTCTTCCTGTATTTAGTGTAACGCAACACTTGAGGCGTGGTAGGTCTGACTATGAGACTGGCCCGTAGTTTCGAACTAAAGAGCATGATGACGTCACAAACACTCTGGACTACCGGATGCAGACGCATATTGGCATGCTCTAATGTTCCCTGAAGGGGAGCACGAGAGCAAATTCCATCATGTACCGACCAATGGTCACACACACCACGATGTTGACTGAACTGTAAGGGCGGGTTGGTTGCATTTCACAAAGGTTTACTGAAACAAGGGAACAAAGCATATTTTAATTAATATGGGAGATTAAACTTGTAAACCAGATATGGGGTTTTAGAGTTTCTATTAGAGGAGAGGAGGGTTGGGTGAGAGCCTCCCAATGACCACATTTTACACTTCCCATTTATCCGAGCAGGGTTTTGGGACGTCCGTGGTACCCGCCAGGGTCTATGACGTAGTCTCTAAGAGGTATACACTAAAATGCCCTTCCTGGCGGGTCGATATGCTAGTCTCCTGATCCCTGGACCCTCAGCTTGATTCACACTTTTGACTAAAAATTGATATCAGAATCCGTTTGAGTGACGCGACAATTCACATATTAGCAGAAATGTATGTTTCACCCATACGCTTTGCAACTCAAACTTAAAACAGCTGGTTACTGACGTACTGTAAGTTCTAATGGATGGATAGATAAATATGGCTGACCTCTCCATCTGGTGGTCAGTATTCCTGGATACTAAACTGGAGGTCCCGGGTTCGATTCCCGGTGGTACCATAGATATCTTTCCCTAAGGGGGATTGTTCCTACGATTGCCATGGTCTGATTAAATACGCTTAAAAGTTAGGTTTAAGACTTCTACTGGCACCACATCATCATCATCATCATTATCATCATTATCATCATCATCATCATCATCATTATCATCATCATCATCAGCATCATCAGCATCAGCATCATCATCAGCATCATCATCATCAGCATCTTAGAGGGGTGAAGTGACCGCACTTACCTACCAGCCTTAGAATACGGGCTACATATCCGCCACTGCCAGTAGAAGACCAGGACTGTATAGCAGGCAAACTATGGTGTCATACAAAGTAGGACTGTATAGCAGGCAAACTATGGTGTCATACAAAGTAAGAAAAAACTATAAATATCACAATATATGTTATCAAATTATTGTGTTGTATCGGGAAACAAATCCAAAAAATAACATGAACGACACACGCGCTATTCATTAAACGAGTTATTTCAAATTATTTCACAACAGTAGACGCAGTTGTCTGCCAGTATAGCACTTGGTAGGCGCATGCGCACTGATTGAATAGCGAGTGGTGAAGTAAAAGGCAACTGGGGAAAATTGAAGTTATTTCAAGTCGCGCCGAGCGGACAACGCCGATGAGGCTGAAACCTTGTGATTGGTTTAAAGCTCGTCACGTGATTATGTACCTGCTCTTGTTATTCGGTGAACGTGTGAGACACCCTTTGAAAGATATTCAACAACTGTTGATATCAACATGTGAAGAAAATTAAACTCTTTGTTTCTACTGGAGCAATATTTTATTTGTTTGGACCAAAATAATGTTTTGATATAGAAGTGCAAAAACAATTACCTTGTCTCGCGTGACCTTCCATCCCACTTTAAAAATGACACCCAGACATGAGCCCCGTATCCAGGTGTCTTTTTTTATTGAAATATATCGGTGATGGCTGAATCCGTAATCAAAGATAATTTCCACCTTCGTGTCAAAGTATTTCTAACAAGGCCGTAGCCAGGGAGGGGTTTTGGGGGTTCAAACCCCCCGCGAAATTTTATGAACAAAATATATATGGCTTTATTTATGGTTCAAACACTATTAAAATTAAGATACAAATACAAATTAGGGGGCTGTATTACCATAAAAAAAACTTCACAGAGCTTCAAAAAGTGTTTAATATTTAGAAATTTTCCAAGCCTTCGGCAGTTAGTGAGTTCTTTTACCATGAAAAAAAAACTACTTCAGAGAGCTTCTAGAACTGTTTATCATTTAGAATTTTTTTCTAGCTTCCAGCAATTGGGGGATGTGCCCATCAAACCCCCTCTGAAATTATTGGCTGGCTACGGCCTTGATTTCTAAATTTGGGTGTCTAAATCGATTGTTGATAAACTACTAATGAGGATGGATACGAAACTTTTTGGGGTGTACGATGTGGTGAAATAGCGCATGCGTATACACATCTTAGTAGTTTAATATTTTACTGCTATGTTGGGGAGTCACGACGGAGCCCGTGATCTGTATTGGTGACAGCATGGTTGAGGTGTAGCATGAATAGTAAATATTGTTTTCTATGGTGATTAATGAAGTCTGTTTCATAGCCAAAGAGAGCAATAAATAATACAGTTTTTATCTTCTCTAACCCCGCTACAAAACCACCACCCCTGTCTCCCCCTGCAGTTGTGTTTCATATTCAGCCCTACCAGTAGTTTTGTTTTATTTTCAAGACAGAAGAATACAAATATTTACATTAAAAACACAAGACACTCCCACATACTCACAGAAAAAAAGTCATAAAATGTGAAATAGGTTGAATAAATATTTATGTATTATTTATTTCCTTAGAACAACGTCTTACTACCCATTCGGGTTATACGCTTATAGTTTTAAGGATTAGGAAAGTTATATTCAGAGGCAGTGTAACCCGCATTTGCGAGGAGGAAGAGAGGAAAGCCATTTTTAAGAAAAAAAACTCATTACACTCGACCGAGATTCGAATCTCAATCTCCCCGTGATCGGCGGTCTAATCTACTGTGAAAAAACACCTTAGACCACGCGGCCACCGAAGTGGGTGAAATAAATATTGAAGAAGAATAAGCCTTTTTTAGAAAATACAAATATGTTTTTTTTTACGGTAAACATTGATAACCTCGTACTATACTAACATAATAGTTTTCCGATACCGATACCTTAGGACAGTTGATAGCGTGTCTGCCTACTGAGATAGAGATCCTGAGTTCGATTACCAACATCTTAAAAAATGTGGTATTATTGTGAAATTTTTAGTTTTCACTTTCACGTGGCTGGATGTTGTGTCTTTTAGATGTTAGCTTGTTTTTACGTAATGTGTTGATATGATCGGTAGGTTGAATGTCTCAAATAATAATAATAATGATAGTAAATATTATTATTATTCTATAGGTACCTATTGATTGGTAAGATCTATCAAAAGTGACAACTGCCAATCACGTGATTTGACGTTGGTTTGAATACGTGAAAGTATATCAAGTAACTTTTCTAGATGTCAGAGGAGGCCTTTCTCGGAAAATTTGACTGTAGTAGCTTTTACAGCTGTCAGATAAGGCCCTTTTTATGAAAAGGGGACTGTAGTAGATTTTACAGCTGTCAGATAAGGCCCTTTCTATGAAAATGGGATTGTAGTAACTTTTATAGCTGTCAGATAAGGTCCTTTCTATGAAAATGGGACTGTAGTAGCTTTTACAGCTGTCAGATAAGGCCCTTTCTATGAAAATGGGATTGCAGTAACTTTTATAGCTGTCAGATAAGGCCCCTCCTATAAAAAATGGGACTGTAGTAGCTTTTACAGTTGTCAGATAAGGCCCTTCCTATAAAAATGGGACTGTAGTAACTTTTACAGCTGTCAGATAAGGCCCTTCATATAGAATATTGGACTGTAACACCGCTATTAGCACACCCGAAGCTCGATTATTTACGCAAAGAGCCATTTTGTCTGTTAATGTCTCGCCACAGCACTGGAGTCCATTATGGCGGGAACACTGGAGTTATGTCTGCTCCTCAACGAGTGTCGACCAGTGATCATGTCTTAACGGGGTGTGCGTGTGAACATGTCTTAAGAACACCTGACACCTGCTCATGCACTGTTCACTCCTGACGGACAATTATGGAGTGTTTTATTGGCATATGCTGGATATGACTACTTGACAAACTTATCTTTCTCGCCAATCTTTGAGGTGACCTTGGCGACTGGAGGCGAGTCTTGTTGAGTACTTGAGTACACTGGATATCATCTCTGAGGCAACTGCATGGCTACTATTGGGAAACAGCGTTGCCATTTTCTTGTTTTAGTGTGGTTAATCTACTCTCAAAGATAATACAAATTTTGCAACGTTGCAAGTTTGTCGATGTTGCCATTAGTTCCTTCTTACACCACCAGCACACCAACTTCCGACATAACAGAGAGAGAAGAGATTTGGCAAGAGTTAACTTAAAGGTGAAGACAAAGCTTTTCTTCATAAAGCTTGATTCACGCGTCCGCCGAAAATAGAAAGTAGAATCTCCTTGAGTAGCCCAACAATTCATAACATGTATGTTGTTGACCCATGATGCATTGCAACTCAAACATAAAACAACTGATTAACAACATATTTTATTTTCTAGTGGATAGACATATATTTTAGATCATTCTCCCGATGGATGTTTTCAAATTATAACGCTGTGGTGTAGCACAATACAATACATCGATACAAGCTTTACATTAATGTGCTATTTCTGCTTGCTTCTGGCTGTAGAGCGGATACGTTGTCATATGCGCATGCGCACTGATTTGAGATGGTTGGCGCTTAGATTTGATTAGCTATCCCGTGCCGAACATCTCAGGCAGAGCGGTTTAAGTAGAGATGAGTTGAACTTTAGCGGAACAACTCGCGCCGATGATCCGGAAATCTTGCGATTGGCTTAAGAGAGCTTTTCACGTGATCCATCTCTGTACTGCGCTTGTTCTTCAGCGAGCGCGTGAATCCACAGTAACGCCTTAGACCATGTGACCACCAAAGCGGTTATCGTTAAGTTGATCGTGATCCCGGCATCAGGGAACTTTTGAGTTCTACCTAGAAGTGATGGTGAGTGACCTTCTCGTTCCGTTCTAGGTTTTTATCTCGCGTGAACGCGTCACATGTCCATTGAGAGCTGTTGGCGCGCGATAATCATGTCATTGTGAATGTGTCGCGTCACCAGCGAACGTTATGTTCCGTGGTAGGTGTGTTAGTGTCGGTCAATACTCGGTGTTTATTTTACTAAGAGAACGGTCGAGTACGCAGGTGAATAATTAGTAAGCACTGGAGTATATGTACGACGGCCTCGCTTATAGAAAATGAACGGTTGTTTTTGTCTCAAGGAGCTAGAACAGTCGAGCAGAAATTCCTAAACGTCAGAAACTGAGTGGGTTTATAACGTTAGTGAGGGGAACCTTCCGTCAGTAGAACAAACAGGGGAGAGGGAAAATACAAGTTATTATTATTATTATTAGCACCGCGTCTTACTACCCGTTCGTTTGTACGCACTTACGCTAATGTGTAATGGTAGGGTGACTGTGAGATGAAATGGGGGACCTAAAGTTTAACGTGGAATCCGAACCACGGTGGAGGCCTGGCATTCCACACATTCACAAGTTGTGATTAATACACGTCTTGTCAGAGGTGAAGGAAGGGTTTGGGCAATCAGATAAATCTGTGCCGGGACCGNGGACCGAGGATTGAACCCCAGACCTACCAGCACAGAAGTCTGACACCTTACCCCTAGACCACCGGGTCACTGAAAATACAAGTGACAATACCATTTGTGTTGTGACCTCCTATTAAATTACGTAATTCGATTAGCAAAGATCCATTCTACGCTCCTATATCAGGAAGAATTTTGAAACACTAAAAGAGGTACTAAGATTAACGGTGAAACCTATTTCGGTGGCCGCGTACTCTAACGCGCTACTCTCGTAGTTGACTAGACTGCCGATGACGGGGAGGATCGAGGTTCTTATCTCGGTCGGGTGTACTGTGGATGATTTTTCCAGAATTGTTTTCCACTCTCCCTTCACACAAATGCGGTTACACTTTTTATAATTCAACCTTCCCAATCCCTAAAAACATTAGCGTAGTTAGTATATAAGTGTATAACCAGAACGGCTAGTAAAATCCTGTGCTATACAAAAAATTAACGGTGAAAACATGAACAGTAATATTATTTTATTCAACATTAGAATTTAATTATAAGATCTGTGTTACGTAACACTGTAATGTACCCACCCCCTTATATAACACCATGTAACCAATTATATTTTCTCCTTTCCCCCTCACAACAGCGTTACCTGGTTTACGGACAAATCCTAAACACTTTTGAAAATATACATCTAAATGGAAATCACAAAGGAAATAATGTCATGCGAATAAATAACTTTGACTTATATTTTCAGGGTAAAAACTAATTCAAAAACTATTTGAATGTGTTAACATCAAATAACCAAATGTTCCACTCTTTTTTTATTCTGACCAAGGGGCCCATTTTTTAATATTTTTTTTTAGTTGTCAGCACTTCTCGTGGTTTAGTAACCGTTAAGATTAAAATAGAAGTGTAATCCATCATAATAAATCCATCACTGTTCCTAATTAATCTTTGAATTAAATGATAAGGAAACTCACGAACTTAATTACGGCTTTTAAATTTAATAAAACGTAAAAAAAGAATGGTTTGTATTTTAATCCATCCTTTAAGAGATTAGACTGAAACACGAGCAGCTGGTATTGTTAACATGATCATTGTAATATCTGTCATGAGCATAGCAGTATTAGATGACAAACTTGTTAAATGAAGAGAAAATGTTGTCATTAAATTCCAGGACACCCTTGACAGATATTCAACAACTGGTGATATCACCACCAATACATCTATACATAGATATATGTATAGATATATGTATAGATACATATAGATATCTATATATACTTCTACATATATACATATATGTACCTATATACATAAATATAAAATAAGCCCCATGTGTTGACAAATTGGTTGGCCAGGAGCGTTGTTGGGGAGATTAGTTTTAGACACGCTATCAACACCTGAAGTACTGGTTTGGACATATACACATATACATATATATATAGTGCTGGCTAACGAGGACTTAATCTATCCCCCAAGAAAACAGGATAAAGAGCGTGAATTTTAAAAACTGATCAAAAATTCCTTTAGAGTCTAGACAGATTATGGATAAA
>CABFWB010001945.1:0-21343 GCA_902151455.1 Timema bartmani
TTCGGGTTATACTTTTAAGTACTAATTACACTAATGGATTAGGAATTGGGAAGGTGGAATTTATATTAAGTGAACCCCCATTTGCGTGGAGGGAGAGTGGAAAACCATTTAGGATAACCCACCCCCAGTTCACCCGTGCGAGATTCGAACCTTGATCTCCCCGTCCTCAAAAGTCTAGCTCTAACATGAATTTAGCGCGTTAGCAAACTAAGACACCGAGGCGTGTATATTTGAATTAAAAATGCCGCGAAACCTTAGAGAACGTTTTGCGTATGTATGCTGTTTCTGCCAACTACCATCCCCTCTGACCCTGTGGAATTAATTTAAACATGACTTTACTGAAGATTTAATTGATGTGCATGGGCATGAAGCAGCAAAAAATTTTGATCTCCATATTACAGAGGAAATTATAAAGACGAATAGTCTTGTCTGCGCTAAGCTTGGCTTACCTGCTCCATGCATTGATATCTTACGCCCAACTGATGACTTTCATTCAAATGATCGCAAACAAAAAGGATAAATCTCACTTTCAATGATGAATATCGAACAACGAACCGCTGTTAAAGAAATACTTCTTGCAGTGGCTGGAGGAACAACCCCAAACTATTGTTTTGAAAGCCCCAGGAGGATGTGGCAAAACATTACATATACAGCACCCTCATTGACATTTTAAGAGGTGGTAATAAAATAGTTTTGGCATTAACATTAACTGGAATTGCAGCACTACTTCTGGAATGTGGAAAAAGGTTCATAAGACCTTCTGCCTCCCAGTTCCACTAACAAAAACGTCTGTGTCATCCATTAAAGCTACATATTCTCAAGCAACTACCGTGAAAGAATCGTCATTAAGACTCATCGTTAGAGCATCAATGCTACCAGCACTGGCCATCAATAGTATTGATCGTCTTCTAAGGGACCTAATGTAGAACAACTCACCAATAGGCGGCAAAATAATTGTTTTTAGAGTAGATTTTCGACAGGTCCTTCCAGTTGTTCCTCACGGTGGCAGAGTTTAAATAACCGACTCTTGTATTCAGAACTATAAAATCTGGCAATTTATTAAAAATACTTTGATTGACCAAAACCATGTGCAAACCCATCTCAACTGGAATTTCCCAAATGGTTACTTGAACTTGGATCAAACCAAATTTCCACTACCATTGCAGACAATATAATCCTTATACAAATCATCTCATCGGACAAGATACATTAAATAGCTCATGTTTTTGGAAACACCATAGTCTGTAATTTCCAGGCTTATATGTCTAAAGCAATTGTATATCCTTTAAACGAGGAGTGTGATAAAATAAACACAAAGGTCTTGAAGCTCATAGATGGACCGGATTTATAATACTTTAGCAATGATTTCATCGAAACAGAAGGTGAATCACCAGACTGTACACCTGTAGAATACCAGTACATTCTCACCATCAAATATGCCACCTCATTTCCTACAGCTGAAAAATGGTGCAATTGTCATGTTGATTCTAAACATGAATTTAAGCCATTTCTTATTAAATGGAGTTCGTATGGTTGTTCGACAAATACACCGACATACATTGCAGAGGAAAGTGATAGTAGCGTAATCCAAGGGACAGACAATATTTATCCCCAGGATTGAACTCATTTCCACAGATAGCAGTATTCTATTCATCTTGAAACGAAAGCAGTTCCCCGTTCGATTAGCCTTCGCAATGACTATCAATAAGTCCCAAGGCCAGACATTCAAAATAGTCGGCATCTATCTATCTATCTATCTCGATGCGTGTTCACCCATGGTCAGCTATATGTTGTATTCAGCCGTGTTTCTTCAGCTCAAGATTTAAACATCCAAATAGAACCTACTACGGGTCAAAGGCAAATACTTAGACACGAGGGATTTCTTACAAGAAATATTGTTTACAATGAAGATTTAATCTAATGTGCAATAATTAATTTATTTACTCTGTTTAGGCCCAGTCTTATGACTACCGGATAAATACTGCTATCGGAAGGTTAAAGTTAGCGACCAGATAAAAGTTATCAACCACTTAAATAATTTACGTATATTATGAGCTGAATTTATCTGCCGGATAAATATATTTTTATGCATAAAACGCAAGATTGGTACTGTTTTTACTGGAGCGCATGCGTATGAACCCTGCTGCTATCGCTACAACCTGGCTAGTGGCTACAACGTTCAACATTTGTTAAATAATGGCGGCTAAACGATTGCGATGAAACAGATGACATCATGTGAGCACAGAAACCAGGTTGTCTTGCAAGTTCTAATTTTGGTGTCTACCAAAATGTCGATAGTTTGGTATAATGTTTACAAAATTCAATTTATTGTACTCACATTTAAATAATTTGTTCTCAAATAACCATAAATATACAAATAGCATTGCAGTTTATATAAAACTCTACACAAATGTTCTAACTTTATATATAATTAGAACTTGGATCTGTGCCTACTGGAACCGTGAACCAAGATTTTAACTTAAAACAGATGATTGGTGAAACCTCATTAAAAACAACGCGTCACTATGGCAACGCCAATTTTAACTTGCAGATAAAAGCTATCAGGTACTTAAACCTCCCGATAAAAACGTGATGAATAAATATATTTTATCTGGCAGATAAATGTTCTCTGTCAGTCATAAGACGCAATTTTGACTCATTGACCAGATATAAATTTTTATTGGCCAGATTAAAATTTATCCAGGGGTCATAAGACCGGCCCTTAGTAGTAAAATGTTTGTTATTCACTTTAATAGTTATAATAAATATAAGTTTCAATATGTAATATTTATCAAAAATGTGCTGTTTAATCTCGTCTGTATAGTCATTCTTTGCTCACACCACCTTGGGAAAATATTAAATAAGCTAGCAAAAGTTTAATATCAATTGCAGAATTTTCTGCAAAATCCACTAGTAATTTATTTAAAATCGTTATTAACACAATTCCCGACACGGCTGAGGGTTTGTCCGATCTGAGAGTTCAGGGTTCAATTCCCGGTATGGCCACGAGTATTCCCGAGATTAGTGGTAGGTTTAGTGGTGGTTACCTACTGATATAGAATTTCCGGGTTCGATTCCTGGTGATACTGAGGAGCTGTACCTATGATCTGGTTAGCTAGGCCTATGATTTCCATTGGATTCATACCTTCATAATCACTCTCATGACGTCATCTCTTTATGTGTGTGAACGTGTAGATAACCTCCAAGGTATACCCTGATCAATGATCTGTTTCCACAGAATTATGAACACACTTTCACCCATTACATTGTATTGTATTGGATTGGTCAAATGGATATTGAGTGTTAAGGTCTTCTAATGTAGCCGGGCTAAGTGGCGCCAACATTTGGAATACATAAATATACTCTTCTGTTTTATAAGATAACAAAGATATAAATGTAAACAATTGATTAGTTGCTAAATAATAATAATAATAATAATAATAATAATAATAATAATAATGGTAATAATGGTAATAATAATAATAATAATAATAATAATAATAATAATAATAATAATAATAAACACCACTATTAATTTCAATAGCATAACCCTGCTAGCAATATACATACAGTAATACATAAACATAAAAATATCTTAATAAACAATGGTTACCGTACATACGCAGGAACATACAACATAAAACAACTAAATCTGTAAATCACAACTATATTAATTTATATTGTTCATAAAAAAATAATCATTGACATCACTCATTCTTAGATATAATATTTTTTAATCTTGCCTTGAACATGTCTAGTGTAGTAGAACTCTTTCCCTATTAATCCCCTATCAAATATCGATTTTTTATGGATATTTAATTCTAATTAATAAGGTAGAAGTTATTCTTTTGCCTAGTATCATGTATATGAATATCTGAACATATTTTTATTTTATCCTTAGATCAAATGGCATCAAGTTATTATAAATTTTGAAGATTAAACACATCGCATTAAATTTAGTCATTGTTGTTACATTTACCTAACTTTGCTGATCAAGCATAGCAACAATGCTTGTATATTTATTACCTATTAACTATTAAGGTTGTAAATGTCTGTGCTGAGAGGGGTGTTGTATATTATAAGATGTTGTATATTTGACTAGAGTGGTGACTAGTCACATGACTGGCTCAGGAGCTGTGATATATAAACCTGGAACCGCTTTGAGTTTACGAAGAGTGACGGAGCGCAACCACACGAGTTCACCTGGGGAGAAATGTGCGATATATATATATATAATATTTTGGTAGGATGGACGGCCATTTAGAACGGAAGAAATTTCCTTCTGGAAGGTCTTCTATCCTAATTAAACACAACTATAGGGTAGGACTCTGGTACAAGATAAAGCCTTACAAGCGAGCTTCCTTAAAAAATCATCGTATATATTATGTTGTATATTATAAGATGTTATATATTTGACTAGAGTGGTGACTAGTCACATGACTGGCTCAGGAGTTGTGATATATAAGTGAGTGCAGAGAGGAAGAGAGGAGAGATGTTTTGTTCATATTTAATTGTATATTGTAAACCAGATAGTCGAATAAATAAATTACTAAACACAAACATAACATATTAGACTACATCAACTTATTTAAAGAAAAAACTAACCAGTTTTGAACTTTGTTATGTTCTTCAAAGCTTTTACTAACATATTTATTTTATTTACTTATCACACATTGATGTATCTCATATTTTCAATCAAATTAATGAACGATGTCAAAATGCTACATTGCCTTATATGGGTTTAAGAGAGAAAGAGATACCCGAAAGTTTTTCTCTCTTACACAATGCTATGCAGACGACAGCTCAAAAATTTCAGCCACAGATGTCCACCAAGTTAAATTATAGAGATCAATGGATTACTGGTATTTTGGCAGATGGCGCTATTGTTAAATTTTAATGGCCTCTAGCATACTTTTTAAATATAAAACATAGATAATAGTGATATAAAGGATAAGATAACACATTAGCAAAATAAAAATATAAAGTTAATTTAGAGCAATAGTAGTAGACTTGTGGAGAGGAACAATTATATTGGATCAAGAAAACTCGTGTGTATTTGTGTTCTGCTATGAGACTATACACACTTAAAACTTGTTATTACATTTAAACCATCAAATGATTTCAAAAACTCAAAAATGTATCTTGCACGCAATTTTACTTTTGTTCTTATTTGGGTCCTTAGTGTTGTATTACTATCCATTGAACGTTGTAAGAAAGGTACACAGCTATAAAAGTTTTTATGATACTAATTTAATCGTGTTTAGCCATTTTCGTAAACGTGAAGTTTACAATGAAAACTGTTTTGATGGAAAGTTAATTAATTCCATTGAAGGATTATCTCAAAACTTAGAGGTTTGGCTTAAGGCGTATGAAAGACACTGTCAAGTTCTATGGAAAAAGTTCCAGCTAATATACAGAGTTGAAGTCAGACAAGGCAAAGTCTCTATACCTGTCCCTTTTACTTATAAAGTTCAAAAGTGGTTGAACAACGACTCAAATTTAATGTTTGGTATTAAAGCGCAAAAGGTATATCATATATACAACTATTACACTCATGAATACACAGTTTACAATGTTATTCGATCAAAAAGGCCAATGCAAATGAGTGGCAATGACCCAAAGAAATATGTTATGGAACTTTCAATAAAGACCAAACCAGATTGCGATTTCTGTCACTATTGTACCATGACGGCACAAGATGTATTCGGCAGGATTGAAAGTGAGCATTCGAGCAGCGCTGCCAACTTATTCAAACTCGATAAATGGCACGGATTATTCTTGACCAAGAAACACAACTTGTTGGAATTGACAGAAGAAGAATTCATTGATTGGTTTAATACCTCTTTGTCGTGGTTCAAGAAAGTGAATTCCATAGACGAAGAATCTCGTTTCCCCATGTTATTCTGGGATAACTTACCTCATGCAGGTGCTAGTCAGTTCCACCCCCACATACATGGTATTTTGGGGTCCCAGCACTACCACGGTGCCGTGTCCAATCAATTGTTGGCTGCAACATCTTACCATAAAGATACAGGCTTTGAATACTGGTCAGATATTGTTGAGATTCACATTGCCCTAGGACTAGCTATAAGATTTGGTAAAGCGGTGGCTATTGCTCCGTTGTCATCCAAGAAAGATCATGAGTTGCTACTCTTGAGTAGCATGCCTTGTATGGATCTCTATAGGCTTTTGTTTTATGTTGTCCAAACATACCATAGTGAGCTGAATCAGTTTTGTTACAGTTCAGGGATGGCATTACCTGTTATGAAATCGAAACAACCCAACGATGCACTCGAGACATTGCCGGCATTCATTCGCATCGGTACGAGAGGGAATTGCGAGAGTTTAACCAGCGATGCGAGTTCCCTCGAACTGTACACAATGTACAATTTAAACGTTGATTCATATACCACAATATCCAAACTCCAGAAAACTATAGATAAATTGGATGTTCCAAGTAAGCTTTCTGTTCATTCTGCGGAGTTTTTACAAAATCTGTATGACGAAGTTAGTTCAGAACACTAAGTTGTTAATCTGACACCTTAAGGCAGCCACCTCAGTCAGCGATAAAGTAGGCCCTATCATTTGCTGTCAGGCCAAACAACTTAATGGCTTTTCTGGAACTAATTCTCTATTCTGTCTAAGCCTAACCACCCTTTATCTTGTCAATAAGAGAGTAAAGAAAACTATGAAACTTCTTATCTCGAGTTAGAGAGGAAAGCTCACTACTTGGTTCTCAAATATCTTAAATTTTGTTGTTGTGAGCTTATCAAAAAATTACTGTATTTATTAGAAGAAGGCTAAATCTAGAGCCCTTTTTCATCAAGCCGAATCTCATAGCTTTGCATATATGATTAAAAATATGTTAAAAATGAGCTAATGTTGCAGTTTCACATATTTTTGTCTATTATTAAAATTCAAACTATAAAGTTTTTAAGGAAAAATAGCCCTTCCGACTTTATTTTAGCGTGAGCCCTATTTTGAAATAATGCATTGTAGAATTTAATATTGCACTTTCTCACTTACTGAGGTAGCCCCCTTTATTTGTTAATGTCTGTGAATGAATCCCTATTGAGGACGTTTAGTGTCAGATAATTCTATATAGGTAAATGTCTCTAAAGATATAACACTCATATTATCATGTTTGATTTTATATCTACAAGTCATTTCATACAAATATCACATTTGAGAAGGGGTTAATACATGCATCTTAGCACCAGAACTGAAACACATGAAATGTTATCACAAGGCACTATATTGCTAACACAAAATCCCCGGTACAAACGAGACAAGATTTGCTTTGCACAACTCATTGTATGCAATATTTTACACCGTGTGGGAAATGAAGTTGAAAACATAAGAAAATCCTTTCTACTAGACGCTTACTTGCCATGGGAATGAAGTTTGTGAGGTACATGTAAGCTGTCATGAAGAGAAACAGAATTAGGAATGAAGTTATCTGGGAAAGAGTGGGGGTAGAGGGAGTACATAAGATAATAGAGGAAGCAAGACTGGGATGGTATGGACATGTAATGAGGATGGAAAAGGAAAGAATATCAAAGAGAATGATGGAGATGTATGTGGGGAAAAAGACTGTAAGGGAGGCCAAGAAAGACATGGGAGAAGAGAAAGTGTGCAAGTGGGAGGAGAAGAATAGTGTAGAGATGGAAGCTTTTTTTTTTACAAAACTGACCCTGTCACAGGCTGGAAACAGTTTATGTATATTTTTAACAGCAAGATACAAAAATAAAATGTATCCAATTGAAAAATAACCCTTTATTCATATTTATAGCTGTTATGGATGATCAAGTAAATATTTATAGTAATTTAGAAAAAAACTAGAGATTATTTAACTATAAAAAGTGCATTAAAGCTATTGTATTGTTCAAATTTGCATGCAATCATACATGCCGAGTGAACGGCCTATGTGTTAAAATTGTATACAATCACTGTAACCAACATCTTGTACAATTTATTGCACAAATGTGTGTAGTTATGTCGTGCATACCAAACTTTACAATTAATGATTGTTGAAGGTTTGGGTGAGTCATAATAAGGCACACTAAGTTACTTATATTTGTATTGAAAGAAAAAAAAAAAAAAAAAATCCGGCAACAACAGTATCTAAGTGACCGTGACCTACCTCTAGCCATGCTGCCATATTCCAGTTGGTGTTTTACTTTTTTTTGCTCAAGAAGGGGACTTATTTACCCTGAAAATTACATAATTATGTGTTTTTAATTGTGAACTTTGAGGCCTACAATTTTTTTTGTGTGCAGGCCTAGGCCTTGCCCTTCTATCCTCTTTTCAATGTTTAATTTATATTTGTATCCATAAGTCATTTTGAACATATGCTTTGAATGAAATTATTTTTATACTTAGGTAATTTGATGATATGAAAAATACTCTTATTTAATTATTAGAAAATCAAATGAAAAATGTTTGTAGCGTGGAGCTTCATTTGGCTGTGTTTCATGAAACTTTTATGCTGGTCAATCCTATGCCATTACATTTTCCATTTTCAAATGTTATTCATGGTACAAGTATGTATAATAATAATAATGTAATGATTTAGCTACAAAACCTTTTATGTAGCCAAAGAATGTTGAATTGCAATAAAATCAAAACTGCCTTCATACCACTTTTGAATTTATAGGCCTACAAAAGAAAAGGTTTTTTTGGGAGACAGCTTAGTTCAACCCCACATCTATTAATGATGTGCTGAAGAACTAATTACAAATATCATCAACAACTGTTTCCAGCCTGTGGCTGGATCAGTAAAGTAAAAAGCTTCCATTCTTCTCTCATTTGAACATGTTGTTATCTGCCCCTCCCATCTCTTTAATGTACTCCCTCGCAGTCTTTTCCCTACACACTTCAGTTCCATCAATTTCTTTGGCATCCTCTCTTTTTCCATGTTCATTACCTGTTCATACCATCTCAGTCTTGATCCTTATACTATCGCATGTACTCTTGTTTCTCCAGGTGACAGCTAACATGCTCTCTATGTCCTCCACTTTCCTTGTCTCTCTTAACATCCAATGTCCATGTTCATTACCTGTCCATACCATCTCAGTCTTGCTCCCTATACTATCTCATGTACTCTTGTTTCTCCAGCTGACAGCTAACATGCTCTCTATGTCCTCCACTTTCCTTGTCTCTCTTACATCCAATGTCCATGTTTCTGCTGCATATGTGACAATGGATATGAAGTATGTAGGGAAGAGATGGGAGGAACAGATAGCAGCAAATGTGCAAGTGAAAGGAGGAGAGTGGAAGATAGTGCAGGTACCAGGATAGAGGGAGATGGAGGCATTTTACTAAAGAGACCGGCCACAGGCTGGAAACAGTTCATGATGATGATGATACATTGGGTACAAAGTTACAAACACCACTAACTTGATAAAGATAAATATTTGAGTGTTTTTTTGGGGTCTAATTTTTTCAGCTATAAAAAAAAAGAGCCAATTATTGTGAAGAGATTATGGTCAAAATTATGATTTTCTAGTAAAGGAAATTGATAGAACTAAAGAAAAAGGAAAAATAAACTACTCAGAGTAAATTTGATGAATAAAGCCCACCTAGAGAAAGAGGAAAAATGTGGGAAGAATCCACTGCACAAAGGTGACATCTTCCTTTCTTCTGTCTTTTATAGTAGAAGTAGTCACACACACATTTTAACACAAATAGAATAAATATTTCGGCGCTGTTGCCTTTATCAAACACAAAAAAAAGTACAAATAATACAAACACTGGATAACTTTATTTTGAATTTAAAGAACTGTTAGAAACACATTGTGGCAACTGTTTTTGGGAGTAAAGATAAATTCCTTGGCTATGGTTAGTATTTAAAAATAATATCATTAATAATAATTTGAAAAATGATAATCTAATAGAAAGAAACTATCTTCTATTGAGGCCTGGTGGTAATCTTGATTTGGTAATCCATTGGTGGGCCAGTTCCCACTGTCTAAGTTGAGAACTGTTGCACTGATTTGGGAAATGCTCTTAATATTTTGGTGGTGTAGATTTGAAAGTCCTGGTTGTGGGTACCAGCATGAATGGGTATAGGCTTGTCCAGATCTTTGTGTTTTGTGTCAAAACAATGATTGTTCATTCACTGTCTGAGAGAACCTGTAGTAAGGCCTATATACTCTGCATCACATGATTTGCACTGTAGTTGATATATCAAGTTATTTGATTTAGCATTTGTAATAACCAGGGATTTTGTATTCCAATTTGGTTACTTTGCTGTTGAAGGTTATAGCTGGTAGGTGGATTCCACATGTGCTGCAACGGGTGCTACCGCAGGGGTATGAACCTTTGGTAGTTGGTTTTACTTCTCAGATTCTCTTAGGGTCAGGAAGTTTGGGGTGGACTAGAATATTGTGGTGATTGGGTAGCCGTTTCAAAGTGACTCTTGGGGGTGAAATAAGGTTTTGGGTCTGGGTGAAACTGGTTAGGAATTTGTAACCACTTTTAAGGATGGTGTTGATACGTTGTAGACCAGGATGGTATTGTGTTGTGTGAGGGATGTCCTCAACTTTTTTTGGAGGGTCATAGTCATCCCTAGAGAGTGCTCTGGATATTTAGTTGTCTATTAAAGGCTTGGGGTAACCTATGCTTTGGAAAGCTGTGGAGATTTTACAATATTCAGTTAAATCATCGGGTTCTGAACATTTCCGTTTGGCTCGGATGACAATATTGAATGGTAGAGACCTTTTTGTGTATGAAGGATGGCTGCTATGGTAGTGGAAGTATTGTTGGTGATTGGTGGGTTTTATTTTACAGTGGTGCGAATTCAGTTTTTTTCAAGGAACAGATTAACATCAAGAAAGGTAAGACTATGATGTGATTTATTGTGGGTGAAGGGTCAAAATTATGAGGGATAGGCAGTATACTTAGTGATACTGGAGTAGAAATTGTTCACATAAAACACGCATCTTGAAGGACAAGCTTTCATTGCCACAGACAGGTCTTCAGGTCAAGCGAGTATATTGATGCTCTTGGTTGGCTTGACGACAGCTGATTGTTTAGTTATGATTTTATTGAAATTAGTGAAAAAGAATTAGTCGTTAGCCGTTGACAGTCCAACCATGAACATCTGTCTTCTCTCTTGACCTGAAGTAACTGTCTGTGACAGTGAAAGCTTGTCCTTCAAGATGTGTTATTGTGTTTTTTAGTGTTATATCTATACTGTTTCTACTACAGAATCACTAAGGTAAGTGTGCTGCTTATCCCTCCTAATTCAAACCATTTAGCTTGGTGCTCTATTACAAATAACGTGTGAAGAGATTAATTAAAAAGGACATGAGCAAAAAGGTTTCAAAGTTCTCATTGAGAGACACTCAATTAGTAACATAGAATAAAATTAAAAATAGGATTTTTTTCTTTTAAGGAAAACCTGTTTTCTCTTTTTGATGTGTGTTGTGTTATTAATATTATGAAGGTATAAAAAAAGAGGGCTAGGAACAAACAATATGGTTTTTACAATGAAAAGATTAGCACAGTTCACACTTTATTCATAATGTTGCCACAGGGCAAAGAAGGAAATCAATTATTGCTACATGGACCTAGGTTTCATATGTTCAGATGTTATCAGGAAGGAGAGAGTAATGCACACAACTTTCTAAAAGAGGAAACCAAAAACTACAAAATGGAGAAAAAGGAAAACGGTAAAGAATAATAGGTCACAAAAGCAGGGCTGTTATGATCAATTTTTTTTCATTAGGTGGCCATTACCTCTCTGTCCAGTAGCAGCAATGTAAAGTGTGAACTGTGTTATTTTTAATGTAAGAGCCATATTGTGTTCATTCTTTTTTATTTGTTCTCTCTTTACTATAACTTCTTCCAAGCATAATAAAAATATTTGGCATTCTTGGATTTTTCACTCATGTTCTTTTTAACAATATTATCAGTTATACTTAGTTTAGTGTTTTTGGCCGAGTAAATCTGCTGATCTTTAGTAATAAATAAAATTATTTTATTGTTAATAATTATGTAATGGTACACTGATTATAAGTATGTAATTTTAAAAGAAAAATACAGCCAATAGGTCAGTGTAAAATGTTTTTGTTAAATAAATATTTATTTACAATTTTCAAAGATTCGCTTTTATTTCCCTCTACAATGTTGTTCTTTCAAAATGTTTATAGCCATAGACAATAGCAATATAAGCAACACTTTCCATTCAAAAGGAAAGGGGAGTTGGTGTGACACCAGGGAAATAAAGTTAAACTAAAAATATACTATAAAAATAAATGTTTTATCTTAGATACAAGATGAGAATGGTCATTAAATTATTTTCAAAAGTGTTTGAATAAAAGTATTTGTCTCATAATAGAAGACTTGTTTGATTATCAACAAATCATTAGAAAACAGCTCTTGACGTGAATCTATAAACAGGTGATGGGCCCCAGCTGGGACTTTTAACGTAATCCCTTGAGATTACTGCCAATGGGCCCAAGCAGGACTCAGAACGTTAACCCTCGAGATATTGACAATAGACACCAGTTGGGACTCAGAACTTTAACCCTCGAGATTACTGACGATAGACCCCAGCTGGGACTCAGAACGTTAACCCTCGAGATTACTGACGATAGACCCCAGCTGGGAATCAGAACGTTAACCCTCGAGATTACTGACGATAGACCCCAGCTGGGACTCATAATGTTAACCCTCGAGATTACTGACGATAGACCCCAGCCAGGACTCATAATGTTAACCCTCGAGATTACTGACAATAGACCCCAGCCAGGACTCATAATGTTAACCCTCAAGATTACTGACAATAGACCCCAGCTGGGACTCAGAACGTAAACCCTCGAGATTACTGACGATAGACCCCAGCCAGGACTCATAATGTTAACCCTCGAGATTACTGACAATAGACCCCAGCCAGGACTCATAATGTTAACCCTCAAGATTACTGACAATAGACCCCAGCTGGGACTCAGAAATGTTAACCCTCGAGATTACTGACAATAGACCCCAGCTGGGACTCAGAACGTAAACCCTCGAGATTACTGACGATAGACCCCAGCCAGGACTCATAATGTTAACCCTAGAGATACTGACAATAGACCCCAGCCAGGACTCATAATGTTAACCCTCGAGATTACTGACAATAGACCCCAGCTGGGACTCAGAATGTGAATCCTCGAGATACAGATGATGGACCGGGGCTAGGACTTGAACTTCCTGAACTTGCTGTCTCTTCTTTCATTTTCAGCTTGTTCATGTCTTTCTTGCCATCCTTGTCTTTTTCCTTGTCCTTCTCCTTCCCATGCTTGTGATCGTGCCGGTGTTTGTGTTTATGTTTGTGCCTTTTTTTATCTTTCTTCTTTTTCTTCAACTGCAATAATAAATAATTAATAGTAATAATAATAAAAAATAAAAAAATAAAAATTAATAATAGTAAAAATAACAAAAAAATTAATAATAATAAAAATACAATACAACAATATTGTACTTGTTATTACTGAGGCTGGGTGCACACACTACATCGAACAAAACAATAACACATGACAATACCCGCATGGTCTTAAGGCGTTACTCTCCTGTTAGACTAGACTGCCGATGATGGGAAGATTAGGGTTCGAATCTCAGTCGGGTGTACTGGGGTGGTCTTTCCAAAATGTTTTTCCATGCAAATACAGGTACATTTCCTCTAATTACAACCCTCCTAATCATTAAAACTATTAGCATAATTAGTAAATTACATAAACGTATAGCCCGAATGGGTAGTAAGACGTGGTGCTTAAAATTAAATTTAAAACAACAACACGATAACACGCATTTACACAAATCATCCGTCTTCCTCGCTCTCATGTTTCATAAAATAAAATGCATGGAACAT
Organism: Timema bartmani; assembly: GCA_902151455.1. Classification (NCBI taxonomy): domain Eukaryota; kingdom Metazoa; phylum Arthropoda; class Insecta; order Phasmatodea; family Timematidae; genus Timema; species Timema bartmani. The sequence continues at coordinate 13,859 of CABFWB010001945.1, forward strand.
TTTAAACCGCATAAGTGCCACTATCTTTTACTAGTCTGTCTAGTTGGAGAGTGGAGTATGCTGGTTTAATATAATGTAAGTTCGTTGTAGAAGCTAGTTTTGATAGTTTTTTGTTGTGTAGTAGTAGTAACAAGTCAGTGTAAAAGTGGAAGGGAAAGGATTTACTGCCAAGCTAGATGTACAAAATGTGTAGTATTTGTGCATGAAAGGCCTGCATTGTACAATTTAATCTTAAGGGCTATATTAACAGAGTTTTCATCCGGCCTTTTTTTTAACATAGGAACATAGGGTAAACTCAAGATACTTCTATCACATTCCTCATCTTCATGTGGCATCACCAACCATTCCCACGAGAACAAAGCCACTTCCTCATCACTTTCCTTCATCTTGACGAACACAGCAAGTATGAGAGAAGAAAATGTTTTATAGTGTTTGGTGCAATCATGTTTCATGATAAAAACTATCTTCAAATAAATTTGTTCAATGAAACAAATCATTTTTGTTCCATCATTTGTTAACACATAATGTCCGATGCAATGTGCACCCAGCCTCACTAACTACCGTATTGGCCCGAATATAAGACGATAGTTTTTATTAAAAATCGAAAGCAAAAATTAGGGGGTCGTCTTATATTTGCAGACTAGCATCTTATGTTATTAATTTCAACTTACTTTTTGTGTAAAGCCATTTGTATTTCATATTGCTAACTAAAGCTAATAAATCTAGCCCAAAACACTACTGTGGACCCGAAAGGGGAGAAGACTGTAACGATCTGTACTATAAGCAATGAAAAATTAAGGGTACCCGTAATGCTTGCTTATTTTGCAGATGGTTCCAAACTCCAACCCTAAGTAATTCTAAAAAAGAAGATTATGCCACCAGAAAAAATGTCTATAGGTATTCATGTCAAGAGTCCAAGAGAATGGGTGGATGACTGAAGATCCTATGAAAGATTGGATGAATGTAGTATGACATAAGCACCCTGGAGCTACACTTGGTAAGAGAAGCATGCAAGATGCTTTTCGGGGTCATCTTACTGACACTGTGAAAACTACTGCCACAAGGATGAAAACTGACTTAGTTGTGATACCAGGAGGAATGACAAGCCAGCTTCAAGTGCTGGATGTAGTGGTTAATAAGCCATTTAAAGACTACCTGAAGAAGAAATATAATGATTGGCTGCTGGAAGGAAATCATGCACTCACTCCTACAGGCAAGATAAAGCAAGTGTCACCAAACCTGCTAATTGAGTGGATCCTTTCATTATGGCAACGGATCTCACAAGATTCCATCATAGCTGGATTCAAGAAATGCTGCATTTCAAATGCACTGGATGGGACAGAGGATAATCTGCTTTGGGAAGCCCCAGGCGGAGATGTGTCCAATGAAGATTTTGAGTGGGAAAAAGAAAGTGAAAGCTCCACTACTATTGATAGTGACGATTCAGTTGATGAGAATGATTAGATGAGACCTAATATTTACATCATTTTTAATATGTACTGCATAACATCTACCCTATGTATTAATTTTCATAATTATGACCCAAGTGTACTTGACAATTAATGTGTAATAAGTTATACCTATTATTTGTAAATTAAAACATTCAACTACTATAAATTAATTATTACAACTTTAATAGGTCTATGCAGTAAATGTAAACATTTGAGCTTCAACATGAGGTAAGAGAACAACCTTGTATTAAACACAATTTTTCTTTTATTCTTAGTGAGCCATGGAGAAAATAGGGTCAGGGTCATCTTACATTTGAGGCCATATTTTTTTTTTACTCAGCCAAGGGAAAAATAGAGGGGTAGTCTTATATTTGAGGCCGTCTTATACTCGGGCCAATACGGTATAAACAAAAAATCCAAGCAAGAAACATTTATGTACACTCAACAAAAAATTTAAAAATTATAATTTTCCTTCTTTATGAAAACGCTATCATAGATAAAGATAGACATAAAGATAGATAGAAGGTATGTGAAACTTCGACTTCCAATATCCATCATCTTCAACTTGGATTCAAAAGTAAAATTCCAGATTTGACAATTATGAAGCTTTGCCAATACAAACATTTAAAGCTAAAACACACATATATGTTCAATTATTCTCGTTTTGTGCTGTAATTTACATCACAAAATTAATGCTCACATAACAAAAATCTAAGATAATAATTATGTGGTGTGAAAGTACGTTGATCATTTTTGTAATTTAACATTTTGGAAATAATATAATATCTAAAGTTATAATTTTATGCCACATAGAATATACTTTTCCATCAAAAAACATTATTTTTAAAATATGTATACTTCAATTAGGCTTTTCAAATATTTCATTATTTTATTTGACTTTGCTTTGAAATGAAAGAGTGGACTTCTCACACCATTATATTAAAATATTTCTTTGAAGATGGTTTATTTGGCTCTACTTTTAACAAATATTCAGTTAATAGTAAACATTTTTAGGTTAAAAGACAATTTGATTAAGAAAAAAACCTCACCTTGGAGATAGAGTCTGACTTGTGGTGTTTGGTGTGTGCCGCCGTATCGGCGTCGCCATCCTTGCGAAACATCCCCGGCTCGAAGCCTACTGGGCCGTGAGTGCCCATGATACCCGGTAGAGAAGCCGAGTTGTCGGAAAAGTACTCCGACTTGACTTGTCCGTCCGACATGGTTGTTCCTTGCATGGTAGCAGTGGTGGTGGCAGTAGTGGTCATCGTGGTGACGGTGGTGATGGTGGTCTGAACTGCGAGAGTAGTAGGAGGGGCCACATTGGGGGCCTGGGAGCTCGTCAAGGGTGTAGGGGTTACACTCATCTCCTGAAGTACAAACTTGTATCATTCACTCAGAATATCATGGTCAAATAAGTGAAGTAAAAGAAATCGTGATACTACTAATAAAACAATAATTGCATAAATTTGGCCAACATTATAATTTATCTTAAATTTCTTTTTTAAATGGTTCTCACATATAATGAAACTTGATAAGACGTCTTCTCTGAGTAAGAATACCCACTCGCTTTAGCTCTGACCTTACAATAATATCTAGAGCAAATAGCCGCTGTCCTGACTCACTGACTCGAACCTTGCTGCCTTCGTCCCCAGCCACAATCTCCACAACGACTCACCTTGACCTGGACTTTGCTGCCTTCGTCCTTGGCCACAATCTCCACATTGACTCAGCTTGCTGTCTTCTTCCCTAGCCACAATCTCCACAATGACTCACCTTGACCTGAACTTGCTGCCGTCGTCCTTGGCCACAATCTCCTTAGTGACTCAGCTTGCTGCCTTCGTCCCTAGCCACAATCTCCTTAGTGACTCAGCTAGCTGCCTTCATCCCTAGCCACAATCTCCTTAGTGACTCAGCTAGCTGCCTTCATCCCTAGCCACAATCTCCTTAGTGACTCAGCTAGCTGCCTTCATCCCTAGCCACAATCTCCTTAGTGACTCAGCTAGCTGCCTTCATCCCTAGCCACAATCTCCTTAGTGACTCAGCTAGCTGCCTTCATCCCTAGCCACAATCTCCTTAGTGACTCAGCTTGCTGCCTTCATCCCTAGCCACAATCTCCTTAGTGACTCAGCTAGCTGCCTTCATCCCTAGCCACAATCTCCAAAATGACTCACCTTGACTCGAACCTTGCTGCCTTCGTCCCCAGCCACAATCTCCACAGTGACAAGTCCCAGGTTGTTGTCATCTGTCAACACCTCAGTTTCTCTCATGAGTGGTGAGCTAGCCTTGCGCTTCAACGACCCACTGGTGGTAGGGGTGGAAGGCACATCAGTGTCAAATCCACCGCTCACAAAAGGCACAATATGAGTGATGGACTGAAACACACAAAGGCTTTATTCATTAATTCAATCTATATAAGGAATTTGCTGTACATGCATTAAATTTATATTAAGAACCTGTGCATTAAAAGTAAGTTTATGTGACAAAAAAAAACAACAGATCTTTGACTTTGTTACAAAAGTTTCGAGCTTGGTATTGGCTTCGCTTCACATTTTAAAAGTGAACTTTGCATATCTCTAAGTGCGAGTGTAGAAAAAGGTAACTTATAGTTAGGTACCTCCTTGTCATCAACTGGGCTGACTCGTTCTCGCTTCTCTGGTTTCAAACTGCTTAGGATGGCGATGATCTCTGGTATAGGCAAGCAGACAGGACGCCTGCTGCCGTAGAGCGTGTAATACAAGTCCACAATGTCACACCGCAATTGAGAGTCGTACGACAACATACAGCTGAAAGAAATAACGGGGAAATGTCCAGATGAGTTATTGAGGGTGCAGGGTGGAAAGAGAAGAAAAACAGTAGCCTTTTCCAGCAAAAACTGGTGGTGTATTTAAACAGTTTACCATACATACACCAATGGATTAGAAATTGTGAAGGTATAATTTAGAGGAAATGTACAAGCATTTGTGTGGAAGATGAGTGGAATAATATTCAGGTGAATCATCCTCAGTAATCCAAACAGGATTTGAATCTCAATGTCCAGTCTATTATGAGATGAACATCTTAGACCATGCGGCCAATAAAGCAGGTCCCTGTTTATTTAACGCTATTCTGATATGTAAATATTACGTGCTTCATTAGATTCCAGAGCCTCTCCACCAGTGCCTCCTGGTCCAGCTTGTGTCTATGCGCCCTCTCAAAGGGAGGGTTCTCGACCATGAGGCGCAGCAAGCGGTGCTTCACCATGGGCTCTGGATCATTCTCCACTATATCCATCAGGAACTCTAAGTCCGGCCAGCGCCCGTCCACGCGCGTAAAGTCCACCAGCGCTTCCAGAGCCGTCAGTCTGACATCTAGTTGACAGGTTCAGGAAAAAGTCACACTTACCACCCAGGTGGGAAATAACACTATGTTATGTGTGTGTATTTTTAACACCGGTTTGAGTTATACACATTTGTATCAATTAGTATAATGTATTAGGGATGAGGAAGGTTGAATTTAGAGGAAGTGTATCTATATTTTCATGAAGGCAAAATGGAAAACCATATTAGTACCCCTGACAGGGATTCAAACACAGATCTCCCCGTCATTAGCAGTCCAGTATATTGCGAAAGTGACACCTTAGATTGTTCAACCACCGAAGTGGGTGTCTGAACGTAATTTATATCTATAGTTACATATACAGACGAAACATGGACAGTGAATGTAAGTGAGACCAGGAAAGTGGAGGTCATGGAGAGCTGTCACCAGGAGAAACGGGATATTAGGAATGAAGTCCGGGTAAAAAGTTGGGCTACTCTTGAGTTGCCAGAACAGATACGTGTGATTGCACTACTCACCAACAGGGGTGTCAAGCCAGGGGCGAGTTTGGGGGCCACCCTCCTTCCCCAATGTTGGTTAAAAGCTTGAAAGATGGGAATTTTGTGAGATTTGAGATCTGGAGTTGGGAAATTCTAGGCTTATTCTGTACCCCATTACTTTCTATTATGTAAGTCCTTAACAACATTCTTGTATATACAAATCTAAAATTTCCCAACTGTTAATCTTTACTTTACAAAAAATTCCCAACTTAAAAAACCTCCAACATTGAAAGGAAATTCTTTCTGTAGTAGATTGTAGAAAACTTAACTAATCAAGTAGTCCAGTAGCGCCGTTGTCAGTAAGCAGAGACAACGGCCAGTGAGTCTATACCGATTGCGGTATCATAAGGGAACATGAGCTGCCCAATAGCAAAATTTCACTCAGCCAGCAATGCTTGAAGTGGCAGCATTGTCAGCCAATGTTTTGTTTATGGTTTAGTGTTTTTAGTTGTGACTTTCATGGCTAAGGGCGCCCTCAGAATTTTTCTCCAGGGGGAGGGGGCAAAACAGGGATATAGAATATTCCCCAGTAAGGTGGAGGGTTCGGGGGTCCTCTCCCGGGAGAATCCATTAAATCTAAACCTCAAAATATGCTTTTTAAGGCAATCCTTGTTTCTTTAAAATAATGTACAGCATAAGAAAAATGTTTCAAACTTCTAATATTTATGCAACCTCAGAATCTCAGGGGGGACAATTGCCCCTTCTGGACCACCCCTTCTGACACCCCTGTTCATAGCTGCTAAACTGTCACAGTTTTATGACTCAAATTATCAAATGTTGTACAGACAATGTCTTTATTAGGGCTTCATTAAATTTTGAAGGCATAAATGCAGTGAATTTTACACAACATTTTATTGTTTTCTTATCGAAAGCTCTGGCTGATGAAATGAGGGCATTGAAGTTAGTGTTGGTGCTTGACTTCTGAAATACACACTAATTTTTCTAGCAAGTACCCATACTAGTTTGAATTCAGCTGATGTACCTTATTTCAGTGTTTATTAAAATAGGCTTTCATTAAAGCAATTTAAATAGGCTCAAAGCAACAATGAAGAAAGAGAAGTAACTTAGGGCTGTGTTACAATGTTATAACTCTTTTAATTTTTCATTTGATTAAGTAGACTACATCAAACAAAAATTAAGATTTTTTTCATCCTTTAACATTTTCAAATTTGGGATATATTTTTAAATTCATTATTTAATGTTCAAATTGCCCAAGTTGTTTAGAGTGCTGATTTCGAATTTGCCAGCAGTTATTTCATACAATGTCAGCGGAAGCCCCTTCAACCTCACACACTAAATTACAATATGTTGTGAATAATTTATTCACGTACCAGTATTAACATTTTAGGGCAACTTCCATGAGGTTATGAAGCAGGACATTGGTAGACAGGTATCAAAATATTGTAGAAGTATCGATAAATTCAATTTTTTTTTTTGCTTTATTTTACAGCTGAAAATGTTGTTAAATAAACATGGCCAAATTGCTAATTTTTTGATAAAGTAATGAGCGAGTTATACAGCTAAGGGAGCTTAATAGTTAAATATTGCTTCCAAGTGTGTAGTAATAAAGCAGCGGTTTCTAACCTGGGGGTCTCAGCGTGTTTTGTGTGGGGTCACAATATAGAGGTTTTAGCTTTATATTTACTTTTTCAAGGATCTTAATAATCATAGGAAGATGCGAAATTTTAAATATTCCTCTTCATTTCCTCTAAATTTTACCTATCCCAATGGTGTATTTAACTGTAGATAGCCCAAGTTGGTAGTAATACACAGTGAAAAAAACCTTAAAAACTAGGATTTGAACGCTTTTAAGTTATCAAAGAGTCGCGATGGCTGCAGAGAGAAAAGTTGTGGTCATAAACTACAAAATGTTGGAAACTACTGTAATAAAGTCAGTTATATTTTTTAATCTAAAACTAAACAATTTGAACACTATATGCAAATCTAAATAGGTATATTTAAACTCAATTGAATATTTAGCTCAGATGCAGGTAAACTGAAATAAATAATAGTTCAAGTTAGATCCTTATGCACTAAAAAAGCCTTGTAGTAAAAAAAACATATTTTTGAGTTGGGGGAAAAACACTGGTATCCCCCCCCCCCCAATCTCTTTCACCCAACCCCACTCCCCCCCCATAACCCGCCCGCCCCCCCCCTACCTCCCCCCGCCCCAGGGACCA
>CABFWB010001945.1:21410-43901 GCA_902151455.1 Timema bartmani
CCCCCCCGATATATTTCATGCAACGTCACTGCTCACCAATAAACTGTCCGTAGCCTGCATAGCTTCTGAAGAGTGAGGGATTACTTGGGAGGTGACCAAACTTTTGCAGCTTGCGGATGGCCTTGAGACAAGAGACGGTCACTGTGTACTTGTAGCACGGCAGGAGCTTCTCAAGGTTCAAACTGCGAGTGATTTCTTCCAGGACTAGCTTAGTGTCGGACGACAGTGAATCGGCAGTGATGGCAGATCTGAATCATCCAACATAAATTAGGATTGATAGATATATTTTTAGAGACTCTCACGATTCCTATTTTTCCCCAATTCGATTCGTAAATGTTGAGCTTGATTTTTCGATTCTCGATTATTCAATATGTTCTTAAAGATTGAACTTTAATATTTGCAAAACAAATAAAAAGTGTACATAGTAAAAATATATTTTAGGAGTGAACAGGATCCGCCATACCCCCTACCCCCAACCCTCAGAAAAATGTCAGGAATTTATCCATCCCTGAGAGTCGGGAAAGACCCTTTCCTGGCAAAGGTTCGGGCGGGAAATAAAGCCCACATCTTGTTCCAGCAGATACTACTAGCTCAATCTCTATTGGAGATAATCATCTTCTTTGTTCTGTAGCAAACTGGGGGGTGTAGTTTTTATTATTATTATTATTATTAGCACCGCGTCTTACTACCCGTTCGGGTTATACGCACTTACGCTAATGTGTAATGGTATAAATCTGTGCCGGGACCGAGGATTGAACCCCGGACCCCTAGCACAGAAGTCTGACACCTTACCCCTAGACCACCAGGTCGGGTGTAGTTTTTATTTTGCACTCTTCCAATAGGTAGTTAAATATAAAACACCATTTTCAATAAGGATTAACTAAAAAATATAATATATTAAAAATAACTATTCACTTTGTATTATTCATTATTTGTTCAAAATTTAGCTATTTGTTTCAATATAATATGCTATTCGCACACCCCTATTTATATTATGTTTTTATGATAAATAATTTGTGTTATATTTAATAATGTCAAAGATTTTACAAGTATTACCGTATTAGTATAAAAACAATATCTATTTTTAATCTAGAATTAATCTAAAGCATCATTTTTATAATTTCCCGTCTTGTTCCTGTCCCGATTTAAAAATGTCATTCCCATCCATCCCTACTATATTTACAATTCACCGGTACTTTAGTGAAACAGCAAATAAAACTAAAAAGGTCAAGACTAACCCAATTCTTAATATTTAATATTGCTGTTTTGTATGAATACCATAAAATTCATTTCTTAAGATTTTAGAACTAGAGCTTGAACTGGGGTAGACTGGCAGGTTTCAATCGACCCAGGACTACAAATATAACCGGACCATGATAAACATTTTTAAATATTTAGTGTAAGCTGAAGAGGTGAGGTGAATTATTTATAATTGTATCATCAGTAAATGTAATCCTGAGGTCATGTAAACTCATTGATGATTATGTTGCTATTCAGACCACCTAAACATCAGTGTTTAATTTCTACTAACGCGAGCAAAAATGCTTTTAAATATCTAGAAATGGACGAGAGTCTATTAAAGAAATATTCAAGTTTGTAAAATAATCTGTTTCTTGTGTAGATTAAAAATCTAGTAACAGTCAGTTTTTTCTTGCATCGCATCTCACGACCCATTTGGGTTATACGCATATGAACTAATTAATCTAAATTGTTTTAGGGATTAGGGAGATTATATTAGTCTGGTTGTTAAATTAATCCTATATTATAATGGGTTTTGAACCATCAATAAGCTGCATTAGAACTATAAAACAAATTTCACATGAAAAATTGAATAGGATATGAGTCTCAAATCCAAAATTTTTGCAAATTCCTCGAATATCCTTGAATTAAGGATTCAAGATCCAATCCCTATAAAATCCACAACTTTATTTAACTATTACTACCCAGGGTCGCTAATAAATTTGTCTTGTGAAAAGGGGGTCACAAATAAAATAAAGTTCAAGAACCTGTGCTTTACCTCACATTGCTGTGGTGTTTCCCCAATGTTTTCAAAGATTTCTAAGATATCTGGCAGCTATTGGTTCTTGTAAGATTTTACACCAATTAATACTTTCTGTGGTCGATAATCGATTAAATACCTGTTGAACCCTTTCCAATCAAAGCAGCCTGATACAATTCTGTCTCCTTTACTCTTAAACAAGAGCCGAAAATGTGACATTTAAAACTAAATCACGTAGACGAAGAAAGCTCACCCTTGCTGAACGACAGATATGACAGGAGTTACTGTCGCTCCGAGTGCATCTATAAGAGCTGCCCTGTAGTAGTTGTCAGAGAAACGGTTCTTGCTGTTGTCGTTGTATTTAAACAAGTCCAGCAGGAAACGGATCACATCCGGGGGACAAATGCCATGAACGTTTCGCAGTCCTGCCATGGCCACAGGTATAGTCTGCACAATAAAAGGCGTCTTATAACAATAACTATTGGTAAATGAATTAATACACCCTTCATTAATTTACTATTAATACTTTTGCCATAAAAATATAATGACAGGTTTGTTTGGGAATTAAATTTACATTTTAATAGGAGTGTGCGTATTCCAATTTATTTATTTTTAGTTCTAAGCCGAATCAACTAATATAAAATATTAAAAAACTGTTTTAAAATCTTTTTCAGTGAATTATTTGCTTGCTAAGTAACCAAAAAGACTGCAAACACACACAGAGTTGTACTTGCCTTCTGGAGGAAATAGTGCTGGAGATTGGTAAAGTTGTTCTGTCTCACGATGTGGGGACAAGAGAAAGAGCCAAACAGTTTTCGAAAGATGGCCAACATGGCAGGGGGACCTGCCCAGTTGGCAACCATGGCGTTTGCCACCTATAAACATGAAATAAATGAAAGAATCTGTCTCACCCCACAGATAACACCTAACTTAGGTAGGTAATACAGCTCAAACCAGACGTCTTAAAGAGGCCATTTCACCCCACAGATAACATCTAGTTTAGTTAGGAAATAGAGCTCAGGGGTCATCCATAAACCACACAACGCTTTTTTCCTACCTTTTTAGCCCCTCTCCCCTCATGTACACCATGTAGACATTTAGCCTCACCCCCTCTCGTGTTACGTAACTTTTCTCACCAAGAATGAATGTCATTATTTCATAGGGAAGATTTGTAATACTAAAGGAGGGATTCAGAATTAATATTTCTTAAAATCCATTTTAAATGCTGAACATAAATGATTTCAGAGAGTATTATTATTTATGGATAGGTACACATACAAACAGATAAGACAGACAAGTACAGACATAAAAACATTGAATTCAAATTGCTCAGGTTCATGAGGAAAAACCTCTGTTATTTTTATGTTATGGATTTCCGGTTTGCGATCTGAGTAAGAGCCAAACGGCACTACTATGTGCTGACTAGGATGGCCCTTTTCTATAATAGCGCTCGCTAGAATACAATGATGTTGAAGTGTCCACATCAGATGCTTGACGCTGGGAGAAGACATCTTTCTTAATATTGTGCACTTTTTATGATAGTCATGTTATCATCATCTGTTTAAAGAATTCCAAGTATACAATTTTTCTAAATTATTATTGGATTAATCTACAACTTTACTTTAATTAACTTATCAATACCTAGACTTGTGTTTCGTTCCAACATCAATCCTGGATCCTGGCTTCACTCTTAAAAATGACTAGATGGCTAATGAAGCAGAGATCGGGGTTCAAATACCTGTCTAGTATACTCAGAGTGGCTTTTCCTAAATGGTTTTATAATCCCTCTCCACGTTAATGAGGGTAGATTACCTCTAGAATTCTACCTTCTTAATTTCTACTCCATTAGATAAATATAATAAAAAATAATTAGGCTTAAATACACCTACCTTTTTCGAATAATTAATGATATTTGAAGCTTTACTTTTCATAACATGCTACTGGTATGAAGAAATAACATTATTGATGGAATCCTCAAACTTGCCTTGAGATAAATTCTGTACTTTTGCTTCTTTCCATGTCACTACAACATATTTTTGAGATTCTTCCACTATTTTTTATTAGTATGGCTTTTTATACGCAAGCAATGAACAAGTCTCCTCTTTTTGAAAAAAATTATATTTGTTTCTGTACAAACACAAGTGATTATTCACGGCCTATGTAAAAGAATGTGCAGTAGGCATTTAAATTATATTCAAACTCAACTATACTTATAAATTAAGGCCTTCGACTGACAGCTGTTATCCAACTAAAAGCATGTGAGGGGGTCAATAGTTCGGACAAATCTAAACAAGTACTGTGAGTATAAACATGTCATTGTCATCCTGAAAATGTGTGTTTTTGACTGTGCTTGGCGGTCATAGTCTCGGGCAGACAATGCCACCTAAGTGAATTCGAAATATTGATAAACAAAAAGTAAGTGCTAAGCTTGCATTTTCAACGCCACAGATATTCGGAAGTTATCCATAAGTAAGTTTATCAAAGGTGAAAACATGAACAATAATACTGTTTTTCAACATTAGAATTTGAGTTTAAGACCTGTGTTATGTAACACTTTGATGTACCCCACCCTCCTCTCATGTAACAGCATGTAGACATTAGAGCTCACCCCTCAACCCCCCCTCAAAGCGTTACGTGGTTTATGGACGACCCCTAATCCACGACTTCCTTACAAGACTTAATCATGATAAAGGCCCNAAGAGCCAGTTTAACCTCATGGATAACATCTAGCTTGGGTAGGTAATACAGCTCAAATCAGGGGTCTTAAAGAGCTCGTTTCATCCCATGGATAACTAGCTTGGGTAGGTAATACAGCTCAAATCAGGGGTCTTAAAGAGCCTGTTTCATCCCATGTATAGCAACTAGCTTGGGTAGGTAATACAGCTCAAGCCAGAGCTCTTAGAGCCCATCCCACCCATGGTTAACAGCTAACTTGAGAAGGTAATACAGCTCAAAACAGGTGTCTTAAAGAGCCCGTTTCACCCCATGAACAACAGATAACTTGGGTAGGTAATACAGCTCAAACCAGGTGTCTTAACGAGCCTATCTCACCCCATGATTAGGTAGGTAATACAGCTCAAACCAGAAGTCTTAAGAGCCGATCTCACCCTCCGGATAACACCTAAATTAAGTAGGTAATATAACTAGAAACAAACATTAAATCTTGGTATGGTTTTATGTAGACTACTTTATAAAAGAGTGGAATCAATACCAGAGAAACAGTTTTACCATATTTAAAAATGTACAACAATTTTGAAAATAATTATTTAACTATCAAAACTATCAACCTCATCCAAATTTTTTTGTTTTCAAATGAAGAATGCAGTAAGCCGTATTTTGTTACTTTTTTGGTTGGAAGTTAATTAATCATCATCATCATCAAACATTTCCAGCCTGTGGCCGAGTCAGTTTAGCAAAATGCCTCCATCTCCCTATGTCCTATCATTCTTCCTCCTTTAATCGTGTAGTTAATATCCTGGTTAATCCACTGAGAGATGAGAACTAAAGTTTGTCTGTGCTTACCTTGGTAAGGCAAAGCGATGCTCGGCAGCGCACCATATAGTAGGCCTGCTCGTTCTCTATGGTATCAGTCAGGGCGAGCCTGGTGGCGGGTGTGGAATAGCGCTCTAGCGCCTGTATCGCTTCTAGCTGGGCCGTTACATCTCTCTCGTGGCGCAGCTGGTATTGCCACTGGTAGTCGGGCTGCTCAATGAACGTGGACCGCAGAAGGGTCATCTCCGGGTCGAGACGTATCCACAGGACAGGGGAGTCGGCACTGCCAAAGAAAAACAGAGGAACAAAACCTTAATCTTGATGTTTCCAAATGCAAGAAAAATATTTACTATTCTCAGTCTGAAATAATGATGTGCAAAGTCAACTTTTCGATTCAAAATGAAGTTAAATCAGACATAGGAAATATTACCAAGGACTAATTAAAAGTTTCAACATTTATAAAAATTTATAAATACTATTAGGGCTCTGCGAGTACTCGGATTCCAAGCTTTGAGTCGAGCTTGTCCTTTAAGCTCTAGATTGAGATCGAAAGTTTTGTAGGCTCGTCATTTTCAAGCTCTCACTTGATGTACTTAATAATCAATTTTTAAAACGCAATAGTAAGCATAGTATATTTAATTGAGATACTATCAGCATTTCCACTTATAAATCATTCGGTTACTTAACAAATTGTTAAAAATTAATTTCAATTTTTACATTAATAACGTAATAGAGCTTTAAAACCACTTTCGACCGGTAAATTTATTCAATATTGTCGTCCATTTTGATTTATACTTGATTGAAGTTGTTTACCTGTAGTGCCATGACAAAGGAATGAAAATAAAAATAGCTAAGTAGATTACTAAATAATTGAATGATTCTTTTTACCATTTTTACCTGGTTCTTTTCTAAAATAATAATTTATGTTAAATTAAAAATGTGATATCAAGAATATATTATTATATCAAATGTTTTCAAACTTAAGATATTTAAAACTGGCATTAATTAGTATGTTTAGTTATAAAACTAGCACTAGTTTAGTTACTATTTAGTTATAGAATTATGTTGGTTAAACTGTCTAAAATCAATGTTGATCTTATTTATTGCAATACATATTTTACCAAACTTACCACATTTATATTAACATTTACTATTTCATATTGTTTGCTAAAAATATTATTTTAGCCATATTATTTTTAATTTTAAAGTATGAGCATCAAATTTTATAAACATTAAAAATTGAATTGAAGTAAATTTATAAATAAAATAATGTTTAACGAGAGCCCGTACAGCGCGCATGTGCAACTGCGTATAGAGGAGTGGAAATGGAACAGAAGACATGATCGTGCACGATGACACTAAAAAATAATAAACGAAATACAAAACACTTCAAATTTGTTACTGTTTATGATGCTTACATTTTATTATAGGGTAAATTAAGTTACTGAAGCATATTTTGGGGAAATGTTAGCTTATTAAAACGTCAATTTTATTAACTTTTCAACAAAACAGTGTAAAAACACACTACAATAATGTATTATTATTTGCACCGCGTCTTACTAACCGCTCAGGTTGTACGCATTCACGCAAATGTGTAATGGTAGGGTGATTGTAAGATGAAATGGAGGACCTACAGTTTAACGTGGGATCCAAACCACGGTGGAGGCCTGGCATTCCCCACATTCACAAGTTGTGATTAATACATGACTTGTAAGAGGTAAAGGAAGGGTTTGGCAATCAGATAAATCCGTGCCGGGACTGAGGATTGAACCTCCAATAGTTTAAAGTGATAGTAATGTAAAGTGATAGTGAAGGAAGCCAACTTGAAAGGAAAGTTAGGTTAGGCCTGTATATAAACAAACAGACTTCTATATTTCTTCTTACATTTTTACACTTCCCACTTTTTCAAACTTCCACAGTTGCACATTGTTTTGAATTTTCAGAAATATTTATTTTTCATATGAAAAGACATTAATAAAAAAAGTAATATTTCTGAAAATTCAAAACAATGTGCTATTGTGGAAGTGGTAAGTGTAAAAGTGTTTGAAGAAATGAAGAGAGAAGTGTGTGTTTCTATCCAGGCCTAACCTATCATTCAAGGTAGACTTCCTTCACTATCACTTATGTTACATTATTGTGTAGAGTTTCTGCACTATCTTATTGTACATTTCCAAGACAACCTGCAATTATTAATTTTATTCCTTTTTTAATAATTGTTATTTTAATTTCTTTAAAGACATGAGTGTTGAAACCATTTAAATTATTTTTTCTACTAGGCCCCATTTTTTTTAGTGTCATTATTTTTAAATTGCGTTTTTTAAGTGTTATTTCTAATTTAAAAACTGATATTTCCATTGAATAGCTTTTTTCTAAAAGTATTTATATTTATAAAACTGAGTGTCATTCATATTTTAAGAACATGTGTTTTAGTATATATTTTAAAGATGTGATACTTATTTACATTTAAAATAAATACATACTCTTTAACATTTAAAAATTATGAATATATTCGAACTCAGGGAGCTAGCTTTATGAAATACTCGACTCGAATGAAAAAACCCAAGCTCGCAGACCGCTAAATACTATTATAACATGTTATTCAAATTACTACAATCTTTGTCTTGTACATAATAACATAAAATAAAATAAATTAAACATGTGTGTATTTTGGCAGTATATATTTTATTGGCGAAGCTTTGTAATTGTTGTCAAGACTGTTTTTTATAAACTAAGGGTTAAAGTTAACAAAAATCCAAAGCCGGCTCAAAGTTTTTCAAGTTCCGCACACCCAAATTGATAATTGAGTGTTCATGAATAAGTTTAAACAGTGTGTAGCTTACTCCATGGCGCTGAGATCCATGTCAACCTCCTCACCGGTACAAAGCGGTATTTTCTTCTTCTTATTGCGTCGGCTCTTGGAGTGGCAAGTGATGTCGGCCTTAGCAACTGTGCCTTCCACTTGCAGTGTGTGTCGGAATGTCCCATCTAGCTCCTGGATCGTCACCAGCAGGGGTCCTACGTACTTCTTGATGCCTCTCTGCGCCGTCGCGTCCTGACGGATCTCCAGTTCTACAGTGTTCCTGGGGGCATACCACGTGTCACCTTTTGAAATCCCAACACCCCTGGCCATGTTGGATGGGGTGGCCCTCTACTTAACAAAGGCTCCCAGCTCTAGGATATTCAGCGTTTCTCTTATTGTTGATATTCTTTGAATAAATTTTATCCCTGTGTCTTATTACATGTCTGTGTTTAGGGGTGGTCAGGCACCCGAAATTTTGGGCAGTAAATCGGACATCTAAAGATCCCGGAATGTCGGGGGAATATTTTTTATACCCGTATTTCGATCAGGCATCTCAGGAACTTGATAAGTATAAAATACCATGTTAGCCTAACCTCTAATTCAAACTTTGAAAAAAATAGTGTTTAACTGATATTTATAGTTGAATTCTTTCAATTCAACTAATATTAAACAAAGGTAAGTTATTTTTTATTAATTCGTAAATTATTATGTTTGCTTTCAACAATACTACAATAACGTTTCTCACAGGTTACAAGTCTACAACACAGCGAAATAAAGATTCTTAAGATTTAATTTTCTCTGTCAATGCCAACAACATACCAAATTCAACATTTCCACATTGAGATTTTTAAGCCCTATGCTTGCGAAAACTTAATTTAAACTAGTTTTCTTTACACTTCTTTAATTTATTATTATTAGACAGATCTGTTAGGATATAAATAGAAAAGTATGCATCAAATGAACATTAAATAGGAAACGGCCATTTTGCATTTTGTGACTGTTTTAACTTGTAATTTGAAATTAAATAGGCCTGTGACAAAGTTGTTTCTATCTTCTTTTTTTTTACTAAATTAGACTGTTAAACTTATAATTTGAAATTTTATAGGCCTGTGACAAAGTTGTTTGCAAAATGAAATGCCTGCCCGAATTTGCCCGTGCCCTAGTTTAATTCTGTAATGGCCTCCTGAGCCCGCCCAATACAAATATTTGCTGACCGACCACCCCTATCTGTGTTATATGCATAATATGTACTATCACACAAATATGTTAGGAATGAAGAAGGTCGAATTTAGTGTAAGTGTACCCACACTTGTGTGGAGGAAGTGGAAAACCACTTAGGAAAAATCACCCACAGTACATCCAACAGGAGTTCAAACCTCTATCTTCTTGTCATCTGCAGTCCAGTCTATTGAAAGAATGACTATTTAGTCCATTCTAAAGTCAGTTAATAAAGATTAGGATTTGATTTGATTTAAAATTGAAAAATATGGAATTCAAACAGGCTTAAAAACAAACCAACTCATTGTGTCACCTTTTTCTGTTGAAAACAAAGCTGAGGTTGAACTTGGCGTGTCCTCCAGTGCGCACCCACTGATCCACGAACACCGACATGTCCTTGCCAGTCACGGTGAAGATGGCCTTGGCAAACACATTAGTGCTGATGAGCATATGAGTCCACAGCCCACTACCAATCTTTTGCTGGGAGGCGTTGGATGCGAGAGACAGCTGCTTGTTGAATACCTGTGTCAGGAAACGTGACAAATGATTCTATAGCGGCTTGTTGAATACCTGTGTCAGGAAACGTGACAAAATGATTCTATAGCGGCTTGTTGAATACCTGTGTTAGAAAACATTACAAATGATTCCACAGCTAGTCTCCAAGGTCTTTGTCAAAAGTGAGTAGGCTCGCTGTTATCTGAAGTGAATCAATTACCTGAAGTAATAGTTCTTGACCGATGCGGTGTTCCAACATCCTCATGATGAGATGGGCCTTCTTACGCAGCACCTCCAAATATTTGGGGGACATGGTGTGTACATTACGGACTGGGAAGTAAAAGCCGGGGTCAGGGGCCCTGGGAGGCTGGGCGGGAGACGCCATCGAGGCAGGAATAGGTGCTGGGGCTTGGCTCGGGTCCAGCACTATGCCCCCAAATTGTTCCTCGTATCTGACAATCTCCTGAAGCTCCTGGTAACAGGAAAACATCAGCAGTCAATTACTCTCTTTAATCAAAATCTTTTCAAATTAAGAGAAAAGGTCCTATTCAAATACCACTATGCTCAGTAACAAATATTCTAGAACTGTTATAAGGACTTACTGAATGTATCCATCCCCTGTACTCGTTGTTGCCAAAACTCTTCTTAGCATACAGTCCACACAGGTATGTTGAGATACCTTTAGGCAGCCAAGTGTCCGACCAGTTCTGCATGGAGATGAAACAGCCGAAGAACTGCTCCGCTATCGCTTGAGCCATAGCCTTTCTCGTTATATACGTCTGATCAACAATTGCCAGCGAGTGGAGAAGGTTTGTACTGGAATTTTAACATTGTCATCGCTATTAATGTCAGAGCTAAATCCATGCCACATCCCCTTTCCAATTCAAAGCAAAGTTGAATCCAATATATATATATATATATATAAAATAATACTATAAAAAATGTATCCCTCTACATTTCAAATTCAAGACAAAAGCTTGAAAAAGCAAATACATAATCCAAGCAACAATGATCAACCTCTACCCATAGTCCAGTCCATGTTCTACTCTCTTATGATGAATAAAAGGCCTGATGTGCCTCGAAAATTATTGTGATGTGTTATATTTTAACTGTGAGCTCTGAGGCTTATACTTTTCTGGCAAGTTTATACGCCTTGCTCATCTATCCTCCTTTCAATGTTTACCAGATAGTTTTTCCTCTGGATCTTAACCCTTTGAGTGCCAAGAGAAATGACAAAAAAATGTGCTAAAAGTGCCAAGCTATTTTCCTGAAAAATGCAGGAGTTTATTTAAATTTTAATAACTCATTAGTCTTTGAACTTCTTGCACTCAAATTTTTACATAAACTAGCTAACATGCTTGCCAATCCGATGATATAATTATACATATAATTTTTTATTTTTTAAATATAATAAAAAAATCACTAGCCAAGATATTAAAAAAATAATTTTTTATTGTTTTATTTAACATTAATTTTTAAGCATTGAAAATTTAAATAGCTTGAAATAGAATATATCACTGAAAAGAACATAAAAAACTGAGTAAATGACAAAATTTACAAAAAAAACTAACTTTAGATTTTACGCTAAAATTGGGTTATGCATAGCAGCTGTTTCAGTGACCATCAACTTTAGCAGGGTTATAGTAAAATAAAGTCTAGAATAAATAATTGGGTTGGAATCAGAAGGGGACGGTGAGAGGACTTCAAACCTGGTACTTTTGCATAAATATGAAGAGGTTGGGGTGGATTATCCTGATCTTCAAAATTTATTTCATCCCTTTAGGAATAACTAGTATTCACACTCGTGTCATCAATGTCAGCTGCCACTCCTACTTGATCCGATCTTTCAATTTCACTAGAATAAAATTCCTGTTCAGTTTCATTATTTACAAATTCAGAATCAGTGCTTTCAGAATGACAAACAAATTGATCACTCTGGGTTGAGCTGTCAATAAATATTGCAAGTATTTCTGTGTCTTGAATCACGGCTTTCCTTTTAGTAGCCATGTTTACAAACAAGGCCAAAGATAAAACTCATAAAGTAAAAAGTTATAAAATAATTTTCAAGTTCGATATATCGCAAAGACAAATAAAAGTAGCTTGAACATACGAGAATGCAGTGGAAATAAAATCTACCCTATCTGTTGACTTAATACTGAACTAAGAGCTCGAAAACATGGGATCGCTGTGAGCGATGCTGGCAAGTTTAGCAGATATTTCGTGCATCGCTCTGAGCGACGTTGGCACTCAAAGGGTTAATAACTTGTTTTCTGGTGGTAACACAGGTTCTTTTTCCTGCTTTATTTTTTTTTCAATTATTTTCATTCTGATCATCAAATAGTAAGATAAGTGAGTGAACTACAGTAAAATTATTCCAAACCATGTCTGTCTACTGAGCTAAGGGCTCCGGGTTCAATTCCCGGCATGACCAAAAAAAAATCATTGGTGAAACGTGGGTTAATTTATCACTGTGAAAAGGTAATTTCACAGTGATGAATTAACAGCCAGGGACTGGATGTTGTGCCTGTCCTAGTCTTAAGTTAGATTATAAGGCATATGAAGCTACAGCAAGCCGGTAGTGGAAAATAATAATTGATTAAAAAACAGGTTCAGGCTACAGGCTGGAAACGGTAGTAGATGTAAAGTAAATTCACCTGAGAATACTCATTGTGGCGTACGCAGAGACATCTTGGTCCACTTCGTCTACAAACACTTGCTTATAGCAAGAGTAAGGATATCTGTTTGCCAGTGTCTCTTCATAGAACTCAAACGCTTCGTGCATATAACGAGCGGATACTTTCAGAAGCGGCATCAACTGGGGTAGACAAAAATGGGTGACTTCGTGCATGTAGGGGTCGACAAAGATCTCAAATGGGCTGGAAAAGATTTTAGTCACATTTTTATCTGTGGCTGGAAATTTATTAGAAACGGACTGGAAATTAACTCTGCAGGTAGTGACTGGTAAACCTAATGGAAAGAGACCAGTGGTAAGACCTAGATGCAGAAGGAAGAATAATATTAGAATGGACATGAAAGAGATAGGGTTAATGAGGTGGACTGGATATAACTAGCTCATGATAGGGTGCAATGAGGTGGACTGGATAGAACTAACTCAAGATAGGGTGTAATGAGGTGAACTGGATAGAACTAGCTCATGATAGGGTGCAATGAGGTAGACTGGATAGAACTAACTCAAGATAGGGTGCAATGAGGTAGACTGGATAGAACTAACTCAAGATAGGGTGCAATGAGGTGGACTGGAGAGAACTAGCTCATGATAGGGTGCAATGAGGTAGACTGGATAGAACTAACTCAAGATAGGGTGCAATGAGGTGAACTGGATAGAACTAACTCAAGATAGGGTGTAATAAGGTGGACTGGATAGAACTAACTCAAGATAGGGTGTAATAAGGTGGACTGGATAGAACTAACTCAAGATAGGGTGTAATGAGGTGGACTGGAGAGAACTTTCTAAAGATGGGGATAGGGTAGAATGAGGTGGAATGGATAGAACTAGCTCATGATAGGGAGGGATAGCTGGCGTACTTTTGAAAGGTTGGCAATGAACTGTAGAGTTCCTAATGCTATAGAGTGAGAAAATAGGCAATGATTCACTAATGTGGATGAGTCCTTGTAGACCAAGGAGCAGTTTCAATTGATATGTTGACACTTTATGTTGAGGATTAGCCAAACAAATCTGTCACTGTGTGTTTTGCAGCAATCATCACATTTTGATCTTCTGCCATCCTTTAAACTCATATGAGTGCTATTAACATGATCAAATCAAAAGGCATAATTATATGTTTGGACAACACAAACAATTTAGATTGTCTTACTCTGGATAGCCAAATTAACCAAGTATACCATAGTAATACAGATTTAATTTGATTTCTTATTAAAATTGTTTGTCCGGCACCTTAGCTCAGTTGGTAAAGTGTCTGTCTACTGAGCCAGAGGTCCTAGGTTCGATTCCCAGCATGGCCAATAATTTATCATTGATGAAAATATGGGTTTACCCTTTCACATTGATAAAGTAATGGCCGGGGACTGGATGTTGTGCCTGTCCTAGTCTTAAGTTGGATTATAAGGCATATGAAGCTATGACAGGGCTAGCAAGCTCTAGTGGAAAATATATGGCTTGAATAAAAAAGTAACCTAGGCCACAGATGGGAAACATTAATGTATGTAAATCTAATAGTGTGATCTGAAAACTAAATTATACTTTAGTATTATCCATCCGATTCAGATATTAGTGATTCCCCAACATATAATTAGCTCTGAATATTTACGATACTGGAAGCAGTGCTTATGATGCTCACCCGACAGCCAAAGCTATGTTGGGTGCACACGCTGGTGTTGTGAGCATGTAGTGAAAGGTTTTCCGTCTCATGTCCGGGGTGTATACCACCTCAATAAGGTCCCCACAAGACACAGCCGTCATACTTTCATCCACGGTGAACTCCAGTTTCCAGGTGCAGGGCTCTGCGTAGCTGTCCACGCAAGGGAACCACAGGCGGGACGAGTTCTCATGACCGTACGTGAACATGTGAGCAGCTCTCTAACAATCATAGCATTGCAAGTTTTCACTCATAAAAATAAAAAAAAATTACTATGGATGGAGCCCTCTAGATTCAAGGACTTGAGAAAATATTGGATTCAAGATAATATCAAATTTTAAATTAAAAAATAAATTGTTTCATTATTTCAATTAGAATTTGATTTTATAGCTCTAGTACTGTTTATTGAAGGGTTCAGACTCAACACATTTATAAAATAAACTTAACAACCAGAACTCAGATCAGTGATTTAAAACTTAACATGATGTAGGGTACATGAGAAAAGATCAGTGTGCAGCCAATTCGTATGTAACGGATGTTACATTTTTACTTTAAAAAGTAGATTTTAAATATAAATTATAATTCAACCTGTCTGAGGCTGAAAATGGTTAGAAGTAGAAACAGTTATTTATCACAGTGATTCTTAAAGTTTTATATTTAAAAGCAAAGAAATAGCATTGAATTAAGCTTTGTAACGGATGTTACCGAATTCTGAACCTATCTTAAACCTTCCTAAACATTTGTCAGAAACTCTGTCCCCCTTAAACTGCTATTAAATTAAAAATATATTTAGTATATTCTTGAAATTTAAGAATTATTTTAAGCTAAACATTTAAAAATAAGGAATATTAGTAAACCGATTATGATTTTTTATTTAACGTAACGGATGTTACAATAGTTTTGTAACGGATGTTCCAAATATTTCATCTTATTGGTTTCCGAAATTTTAAGGCTTATAGTTTATACATAATTAATACAATGTCACCTAAAAGCTTGTTTAAGGCCTGAAAGTTTATTACAGTATATCAAACTAAGTTTATTTTATTAAAAGATTTAATATATTGAACATCATGTAGAATGTTTTAAAGTGTTTTCTATTTAGAGGTATTTTAATGTGCAAAGTAACAACTTTTTTGCAGATATTTAAATCTCTTTCCTGATGCTTGCCACCTGATTTCATTACGTTGATAAAATTTGAAATTTGCTCAGTAGTAGTTTTTGACAAATCTTTTTAGCGTGTTTTTCAGCAATTGAAGTAAATCAACGTTGCTTGAATTTTCTTTTAAAAGTTAACGCACAACAGCTTTTTTCTTTTTTTGGACTAAAGGGTAAAGCTTTACATACCTTTGCAAACTGGCTTATGCAAGGTAATTTTACAATAATAGGAACTTAAAATCTTTTTAGGAGTAGACTCAATGCAGGGTTTTCTGCCTTTTTCTTTTGTCACCAAGCTTTCGCCCTTTTCCATGTCAATTATTTCTGTTTCTGTTCTTATGCAACACTCATTGTCTCTTTTGACTTCTTCCTGTTGTCCTTTTCTAGTTTCTTGTCTTTATCAAGATAAGCAGACCATTCTTCTTAATTTTTTTTATTTTTGCTCGGCACTTAATTTTATTATTTAATTTATGATGTCTTTGTGACAATTTCTCAATCATGATCTAGAACAGAAACACATAAAATGATTACAGTAGTTTATGTTTGATTTATAAAAACAGGCTAAGTCATTTCCCCAATTTTTTCAGGTGTTGAGAACTTCTATTAGAAAGGTAGGCCTGGTTAAAAAGAACTTAACTAAATGATGAAATGCTAAAAGAAAAATCATTTTATGTTAAAAAAGGCAATTCTATGCGGGTAAATTCTAGTTTAGGTTGGTACCACTGTTAAAGTATCTTTTTTTTTTAGATGATCTGTGTCTATGTCTATGAACTTGTGTATCAGTTGAGTCATGTTCTTAGTTATTATAACATGTAGTGTCAAGTCTAAAATCTGTTAATCATTTTTATAAACTTGTGTACTCTGACAGGTTATGGGCCTGGGTTGTGGGCAGTAGTACACGTAAACTACATGTTTGCCTATTGTTTGTGATGCCGTTGCCAATCATCATCACCATTTCTTTATCTATGACCACCGCCATAATGGTTTTAGAAGAAGACAAAATGTACAGAATGCCGCTTTTCGATGGCACTAATTTTAATAACTGGAAGTTTTGGGTAGAAACTCTTCTAGATGAAATCGATTTGTTGCCCTTTATTCAAGGTGACTATCAGGACTTGGTGAAAATTGCTTCTAGTGATAATGCAGAAATAAAGGTGGAAAAGGAAAAAGAGTTGGACAAGCTTCGGAAAACCAATCGCAAGTGTAAGTCACAGATTATACAATGAATCTCAGACAGCCACTTGGATTGTGTGAGGGATAAGAACATCACTTATAATACATGGCAAGTGCTTCTTAACACTTACGCTTGCAAAGGTATTGCTAATCAGCTTTTAGTGCGCAAAACCTTGCTGATGATGAAATTTGATCCCTCTTTAGAGACCCTTGAAGTGCATTTTATTAGGTTTGATCATACTATTCAGGAATTGAAATCGTCGGGAGCTAACCTCAAAGAATTAGATGTTGTCTGCCATCTTTTCTTGACTACGCCATCTGAATATCAAGTTATTGTCACTGCCATAGAGACACTATCTGCTGATAATCTCAACTTGGCATTCGTAAAAATGCGCCTACTTGATGAGCAGAGCAAACGCCAAGCAGAAGGTGTTAATGGATGCGGCCAATCATTTTCTAGTGTTACTGATTGGAAGGCTACAAAATTGAAATCTTCGCAACCGGAATGTTGTCCTAATTGTAAACAAAATATTTCAAAGCAAGTTACTGGTAGCAAGTGTTTTTTCTGTCATAAAGCTGGTCACTTTCGTTCGGACTGTCCAAAATTGACAAGACAAGAAGCAGCATAAAAATTCAACACGTAAAGCAAATGTAGCTGAAGCTAGTGATGATGAATTTAGTTTGACTGTGTCAACGTCAGTGGCTTGTTGTGATGGATCTGTGTGGTTGCTTGACTCTGGCGCCACTGAACATATAATCAGTGATAAAAATATTTGTTTGGTCTCAAATAAGAGACGCCTATCAAAGTCTATCAATATAAAAATTGCATAATCAGAAACGATATTGTGTGCTAAAGAGATCAGAGATATACACACGTCTGTGACTCACAAAGGTAATCAAAACTTTATCAAACTTTCCAACATACTTATTCTCCCTGGATTATAATTTAATCTGCTCTCAGTTAGTAAAATGGATACTAATGAGTTTAAAGTTGTGTTTGAAAAAGGGAATGCTGCCATTCTGAAAGGCGATACTTTTGTGGCTGTTGCCAGTCGATCTGGTAAAGTGTATATAATGTATCTTTCGCCTCGTGGAAAAGCATGTGGTGTTGCTAGTTCCATTGTAGCATCATCTGATTTATGGCACAAGAGGCTTGGTCACATAGGCAAAACTGGTTTAGTTCACTTAAGTAAGATTGTAGATGGAATCAAGGTTGATCCAGGATCGATCCCCAATTTATGTGACTCTTGCATACAGGCTAAACAAACACGCTTTCCTCACATAAAGTCACGCATTAGAGCTAAGCGCCCTTTGGAGATCATACACAGTGATCTTGTAGGGCCCATTATGCCCGCATCATATGATCAAAAGAGGTATCTGCTTACCCTGATTGATGACTATACTCAATTTACAGTCATTTACACTCTAAAAGAAAAGTCTGAAGTATTTTCATACTTTAACCAATTTGAAGCTATGGCAACAGCTCACTTTAACCTAAAGATAAGCTGCTTTAGGTCAGATAAGGGTGGTGAATTTGTGTAGTAGGAAATGCCAGATTTTTTTTTTTTTAAAAAGGGCATCCAGTCAATGTTTACAATCAGGCATACCAGTCAGCAGAACGGCGGCGCAGAAAAAATGGGACGTATCATCATGGAGAAAACACGCTGCTTACTTCTTCATTCTTCTCTTGATAAGTCACTATGTATGGAGACCGTTATGACTACAGTCTACCTAATAAACAGATCGCAGACTAAAGCTCTTGAAAACCAGGTTCCAGCAGAACTGTGTTATGGTGTAAAGCCTGATATGCTCAAACTGAAGGTTTTTGGTTGTGTAGCACATCTTCGATTACCTAATCAAGTCGTTAAAATTAAAGTTGACAGCCGCTCGAAAAAGTGCTACTTTGTTGGTTACTGTCCGAATGGGTATAGGCTGTGGTGTCCACAGGAACGAAAAATCATACGTGGGCATGATATAATTTTTTATTAACATTCGTTCATAATCAGTGATGTTATTGGTTCAACACCCTCTCGAGCTACTGATGTCATCGGTTCGACTCTAAATTAAGTCTTTACTAAGGAATTGCAGGAGGAGCCATCTTCAGGAGAACCTGAGACAATTTTTGACGAAGAAGAGACTCCTAGACCTAGTGAGGAACTTGAACCTCTGCGTAAGAACACGAGACCTTGCACTGCACCAGCGTACCTAAATGACTATGTGGCACTGGCTCTTGGTGCTGAGTCATTTATTGAAAACTTGCCAGAAACCTTTGAGGACATCCATAGTAGAGATGATGCGCAACAATGGATGGCTGCAGTTGAAGAAGAGATTTACTCATTGAAGAAAAATGAGACCTGGACCCTTATTGAGCTGCCATCCGGTAAATGACCTATCAACTGCAAGTGGCTTTTCAATATGAAGCAAGATGAAAATGGAAAGCTCGACAGGTACAAGGCAAGGTTGGTGATGAAGGGCTGTGCACAGAAGAAAAGGTTTGATTAAAATTAAATGTACTCACCCGTAGCCCATTTGACTACTGTCAGAACCCTGCTTGCCATCATAAACAAAGAAGATTTAATTGCCTTCCAGTTGGACATGAAAAATGAATTTTTACATGGATACCTTTCTGAAGAGGTGTATATGAAGCAGCCACCTGGCATCGTAACTGACATCAACTTTGTTTGTAAGTTACACAAGACCCTCTATGGATTGAAGCAGGCACCACAGGAGTGGAATGCTAAACTTGACAAATTTGTGAATTCTCTCAGATTTGAGTAGTCTGAAAACAAAAAATGTATGTATTTTGACTTCAGCAACAGCATCAAAACTTACCTTTTGGTTTACGAAGATGACATAATTTTGGCAGGGAACAGTCTTCAGAAGTTGAATGACATAAAAACATCTCTTATGTAAGAATTCAAGATGAAGGATCTTAGAGGTTTGCACAGCTTTCTAGGTATCAGAAAACTGATGGTATGTTCCTTAGCCAGACAGCCTACTTGAAGCAAGTTCTCAAGAAATTTGGTATGAAACAGTGTAAACTTGTCAAGATACCGATGGAGGCAAAACCACCTGAAATAACTACATCAGAGTGCATATTAAAAAAATAAAAAACTGTACCATGAGCTTGTATGTGGTTTGATGCATTTGATGCTCTACACTCGCCCTGATCCGAGCTTCTCAGTGGATTTCTACAGCAGGTATCAGAGCAATGCAACAGAAGCACACTGGAATGGACTCAAACGAATACTACGATACATTCAAGGAACACTTGAAGTTGGTCTCTTCTTTCCAAAGAACTGTGATGTCGCCCTATGGGCCTACGTTGATGCAAACTGGGACAATGACAGCGATGGTCGTAAATCCACATCTGGGTACCTATTCTAAGTTTATGGTGCCACTGTTGGTTGGAATACACGTAAGCAGACTATAGTTGCCCTGAGCTCAACGGAGTCAGAGTTTGTCTTCCTGTAAACCGCCTCATCCGACCTACTCTGGTTGAGAAGACTGATCCAGGACCCACCAAGGTGTATGAAGACAACCAGTCCTGCATAAGATGTTTGAATAAATGTGAACATCGAATAATAAAGCCTATTGATATCAAATACAACTTTGTTCATGACTTGTATCTAAATGATGTTATTAATGTGATTTATTTGGAGACAAATGAACAATGTGCTGACATTCTGACAAAGAGTTTGGCTGGAAACAAATTCGAGTATTTTTGTAATTATATTGGTTTAATCAGATGCTGATTCACTTGAATATATTTGTATGTATTTGAGGGTACATGTAGGACATTTTCCCTACTTTTTTGGTTGTAGTAGAATTGAGGAGGAGTGTTAAAATAGGCAATTCTATACAGGTAAATTCTAGTTTAGGTTGCCACCACTGTTAAAGGGTCGTTCTTTTTTTAGCTGATCTGTGTCTATGCCTATGAACTTGTGTATCAGTTGAGTCATGTTTTTAGTTATTATAAAATGTATTGTCAAGTCTAAAACTGGTTAGTTATTTCTATAAACTTGTGTACTCTGACATTTCATATAGACAAAGATATAAGTATAGCCAACTGAATAAACCAATGTATTGCTTAGTTAATAATTCAGCTAATGATAGAAACAAATTGTTAAGCTAGCTTTAAAAACATGTCGCTTTTAAATATATCCTACATAAAAAATTGAAATGAGACGAAGTGTAACAGACGTTACACTAGTTATGTAACATCCTTTAAATTTTTTCTAATGAAAAGATTAAATATAAAGATAAATTAAAATAAAATTCCAAGTTTAAATGTAAGATAAGCTTACTTTTGGAGAGTTTCACTTCTATTAGTTTTGAGAATTGGTATGCTAACTTTTACTTGTTTTTTTGTAACGGATGTTACACTGTAACATTAATAGTTTACTACTAAAGAAAATACATAAAAAAACTTACATAGCTGTGGATTTAACCAAACAATGGTACCAACTGTTTCATACATTTCACAATTGATAACCTAGCATACTCCGATGCAAAACATGGCCTTAAAAACACACTTAAAGTTAAAAACTTGAAAGTTAACACTATGATTCATGTAATATAAACATTTTCCTATGTTTTGTCTTAAAAATAATTGGTATTCCTTTAAATTATATTCTTACAAACATTCCTCTTTTATATGAATTGCTTATGTGTTAGCAGTTTTTATAGCAAAACTTTCCAGCCAAAATAAATAAAATATTGCTTTAGTAGAAACATATAGTATAATTTTCCTCACATGGTGATATCAACAGTTGGTGAATATCTGTCATGAGCATAGCGGCATTAGATGACAAACTTTTTAAATGAAGAGAAAATGCTGTCATTAAATTCCAGGACACCCTTGATAGATATTCAACAACTGATGATATCAATGTGTGAAGAAAATTTAACTAGATGTTTCTACTGGAGCAATATTTGATTTATTTTGATCAAATATCGTTTTGCCATAAAAACCACAAAAATACTGAGTTTTCTCACGTCCCCTGCAACCACACCTTAACTGAATGTATGAATGTTATAATAAATAGTTTTTTTTAACATTTTGTTACTATTTAAACTCATTTCTATTATTCTCTTATTTCCCTTATTTTTACTTCCTCTTATGTTTGTTATATTTCCAAGAATCAGATTTGAATTCAAGATTTGTAGATACCTACAATGAAGTTTCGGATTCGTAAAATAGGCCTAGTGAATTTGCCCCACTTTTATTACAAATTTTAGATAATTTTCTGATCAAATTTTGATGTAGGGGAGACTGGGTAGGGATGGGACAGCAAGAGGGGTGGGACAGTGAGATTTAAAATATAAGTGTTGGCACCATTGATTTTATTTTCCCTCCAAAAGTTGCTGTTGTCATAGCCTATCCAGTGACCTTTTGGTTTGTGCATTTACAAAAAAAGTTTAAAGTGTGTTATTAAATTAGTATTTTAAGAAGAAAAAGGCTGGATTTTCATGTAAGAATTAAAGATTGTTTATAAAACACTTGTAACAAAAGCAAGTAGCTAAATAAATTAAATTACAAGTTAGAATATCAGCTCTGTATACCAAACTTGGAATCTTGGCAATATTAATTATAACCTGTTAAAATATTTAAAATCTAAAAATAGTCTGCATATGGAGGCTTGGGACACACTGTAAGGGGAGGCATGCTAAGGCTTTGTTCGATCCCTCACTTATATTTGTAAGTTATTGTAGGACCCTATTGTCACCCAGACCGATTCGGGCAGGGGTCCCCCAGGGCTCCTGCCTGTCTCCGATCCTGTACTCGTTGTTCGTGCGAGACATGCCCGTCCCGCACGGCA
>CABFWB010001945.1:44669-81987 GCA_902151455.1 Timema bartmani
GAAAGTGCGTGTGTTGCCCAGTGTTGCGTGGAGGGCACCCACGAGGTGAGAGCCGACCGGGCTGTATGTGCAGTGTGGAGGGATCATAAATCTCCCACGTAATGTGTAATGTACCCCATACGGGGATGGACAAAGAAAAAAGAACTTTTATTTTAAAACAATGTATAATTTTTCATTCGAGAACCCAAATGGGTTGGTGTATGTTATTGTTTTCATTTATGTTTGTTTATTAATTTAATATTATCAATGTAATTTATATAAATAATAAAATATCCTTATGAAAGAAAGAAAAAAAAGGTAGGCCTATTAAAAGCATGATTATTTTTAAAAGTTTAAAGGATAAACCTATAGAAAAGGCTAAGTCCTAAAGCTTAATGCTTCCAATAGCTTTCATATGAGATTTACTATCAGCTGTATTTACTAAATATAGCTCAAGCCTATTTAAATCCTTATAGAACAATCATTTTATTCTAAGTCACTAGCTAAGCGGTAAAAAGTTGTAATTTGACAGACACTCCCGAAAAATGAAAAAGAGAACAAAATGGAAGACAAACGTAGGCCTAAACCACCCATCAATAAAAAGGACAAAACGAAAATTGTTCCTAAATTAGTTAACAATAGAGAATCTGAAGATTCTCATATTGATGAACCAACAGACATTTCATTAGAAGAGTCAGTTGAAGAGGATGCAATAGAAGTGGTTGATCCTAAACAAACCCCTAACCTCTTAAAACAAGTAGCATTTGCTTTAGTGCAGAACAAAGTGATTGACCAAGCCAATAGGAAGTATCAGTGATGGCACTTAAGTCCAATGACAGAGATAAAATAATATTTTTGCCGGTGGATAGTGACATTTCTTTTATGGACTTGAGTCAAATAGTTGGTATTCTTCCAAATCAAATAATTGCTCTTAAACTTGAGGTGAGAGATTTAGATGTGTTTAATACCCCCCCTTAAGTGTGCAAAACTAGCACAAAATACATTTTGAACAGTTAGGTCATGATAAAAGTGTAGCCAACATTATTATCTTCCTCTCAAATAAGAGATTGTTGAGACATTACCTCAGCTAAGGTACCTTCACAGTCGGGAATGACAAAGTGTACCCCGCCTTGAGGCTGCTCCAGTGAGAACTCTATACCGATTCGAAGCCCCTTCCCCTCTCCGACCAGATGTGAGGCCTCGGAGGGGATGCTGATGACCAGTTCACCTGCATTGCGGTCAGGGTCTATCTGCAGGGCTGCCGCTAGGTGAGACTGAGAAAACGCTTCCAAGGATCTCCTGTGATGATAAAAATAAACAATCAGTTTCAGACCTTTCATTTTTTAATAAAAAGGTTGCTAATCTTTTGAGACTAATTTGATTTCGGGGATAAAAGTGACACACATGTTAGCAAATAAATTTAGGTGGAACTTACTGTTTTGCATCTCCTTGGCAAATATCCAAAAATGGATCAAAATACTGGAATGGAGCTTCGAACGAATCATTTAGTAGCACTCTATATATGCGACACTGTTTTGCATTGAGTTTAATAGTTCGCAAATTATCCTTCAATGGAACAATTGTCAATTCCACAAACCCCTGAAAATTAAACAATATATTTTGTTTAAAAAGGCTAGTGATGTATTATATTAATATTTTCTACACTTTAACATAGTTTTTAATTACAGCCAAAATATGCAAGCCAATACTTAGGCCTAAACTTGATTAGCATAGGTAGTACTTACAATTATACTTTGTCTCTGAAAATTTATTCCTGTAAGACTGACGATCTGATGGGCTGTAAGGACAGAGAAAAGCTTGTCATTTTATCGCAAAATCTAATTTTAAAATATTTGATGCCGATGTTCAAACTCATTACCCTATCATGCATGGTTTATTTAGCTAACCTATTGGTTAAGTCACCTTATTAGTTTATAATAACAATAAATTCAAATTTATAAAATACTTATAGTTTATATGGTCTTGATTTGTCTGCCGTTTTCTCCCGTTTAATCTTAGTTTTATTCATTATCGTTAACTATTTAATATCATTTCATTTCAGCGTTTGAAGAAAATAACAAAAGTTTAGCGGGCTGAAAAGCTCTACATCCACAATAAACTAACCGTTTTTAACCAACATTAGAAAAATTAATAGAACCAACAATAGAATATGGAAAAGTTCAGTTCGCTAGTTTAGCGGGCTGAAATACTCCACATCCACGATAAACTAACCGTTTTTAACCAACATTAGAAAAATTAATAGAACCAACAATAGAATATGGTTCTAAATAATACAAAATAAATTATAAAATAAGTAATTAATAGACAGTTGAAATATCTATAGCTACATGAATTTAACTTGGATTTTAAAGACTGGGCTAATAAAGCTAACTAAATATTACAATATAGTTACATGAATATTAAAATATAAGATTTTTACGTTTATTTTGGGGAGTTTAGAAACTTGCGGAGGACTGGGATTTTTTTTTAAAAAGCACCAGGGCACAAACCAGAATTTGTGTCAAGAGCACAAAGCGGGGCCTTGATAGAAAATTTAATTCTCTCTCTAATCATATAAATATGCATAGGCCTAGATCC
Source organism: Timema bartmani (assembly GCA_902151455.1). Classification (NCBI taxonomy): domain Eukaryota; kingdom Metazoa; phylum Arthropoda; class Insecta; order Phasmatodea; family Timematidae; genus Timema; species Timema bartmani. The sequence continues at coordinate 47,247 of CABFWB010001945.1, forward strand.
TAAAGATCTGAGTAATTTGACCAAAACTTGGGGAAGACAGGAATTTTTCTAATGAAAATCCTCCATTAGGCCTACACACTTAATGGCGATCCAGTGATCAAACCAGAATTTGTGTCAAGAGCACAAACCTGGGCCCTGATAGTAAATTCAATTCTATATCCAACTGTATAAGTGTGCATAGGCCTATATCCTACAGATCTGAGCAATTTGACCAAAAACTTGGGGAAAATGGGATTGTTTAAGTTTTCACACTTTTTAAGGCACTCCACCACCAAAACCAGAATTTGTGTCAAGAGCACAAAGCGGGGCCCTGATAGTAAATTTTATTATTATTATCATCATCATTATTATTACTAGCACCGCATCTTACTACCCGTTCGGGTTATACGCACTTATGCTAATGTGCAATGGTAGGATGATTGTGAGATGAAATGGAGGACCTACAGTTTAACGTGGAATCCGGACCACAGTGGAGGCCTGGCATTCCTCACATTCACAAGTTGTGATTAATACACATCTTGTCAGAGGTGAAGGAAGAATCTGGCAATCGGATAAATCTGTGCCGGGACCGAGGATTGAACCCCAGACACCCAGCACAGAAGTATGACACCTTACCCCTAGATCGCCAGGTCACCCAACAACAATTAATGTACAATCTTAATGAATACGAATTAGGAGGGGGGAGGTTGGGTGTTACTTGAACAAGTTAAATCAGAACAATGAAAATTTGCATATAGGTAGTAGCTACTTTGGATACAGACCAAGGGTAAAATACTAAATCTAAACTTTTCAACATGGTTTTGAAGATTGGCATATAGGTAGGTAGAACTTTGGATATAGACCAAAGGTAAAATATGAAATCACAACTTTTCAACATGGTGTGTGTATAGGGGAGAGGATGTTACTTAAACAAGACAAATTAGAACGTTGAAAATTGACATATAGGTAGGTAGTACTTTGGATACAGACCAAGGGTAGAAAATGAAATCTCCACTTTTCAACATGGTTTCCTAAATTGGGGGGAGGGCAAATGTTACTTGAACAATGCAAATTAGACCAATTGAAAATTGGTATATAGGTAGTACTTTGGATACAGACCAAGGTTAAAATATGAAATCTCAACTTTTCAACATGGTTTCCCAAACTTGATATGCTTACTTATAGCCATTCTTTCAGATATTTTTGGCTATGGTTTTTGATATTCATTCATACGACCGTTTTCAGTTAAAAATGTCCTGTGCTAAAAAAAGGTAATTTTATGTATGTTATAAAATTAACAAAAGTGGTTTTTATACTAATTTTAAGGATTTTGTTTAACTTCCTTGAGCTACTAACCAAACTAGAGTAAGCATTCCTAAAATATTTGGAAATATAGATATATGTATTTGTCGCCAAAGGAAACAATTTTTAATTTGGGATTGTGAACATTTGCAACCTCGAGATTATGTTTAATCTTTGCGTTTTATGTGCCCACGAAAACAAAAAGGTGGGTTTTGTATTTCTGTCTGACCGCTTGCCTGTCTGTATGTCCCTGGGGCTCAAGAGAAAATGATTTGATGGATTTCTTTCAAACTTTAATAATTATATATTATATTATAGTTATACCTTGAGGCGTTTTTTAAATTTTGATTTAAGCCCTCATATTAGGGTAGTTTACTGACAACTTATTTTTGAAAATTCAATTTAAAAAAATAGTTTAACCATTTTGATTAAAATTGATATTTGGCGAGTATTTTACATGATAAATAAAGTTGTAGGCCTATAATTGTTTCTTAGGGGGAAAGAGTATATGTGTTTACTAGCTATTAATAGTATAGTAAATAATTCCTGGGATTTATTGGGCCACAAATTACATTACTAAAATATTAAATTATAAAAATATCTAAACGAAACTCAAACCACTTATTACAATACTTTAAGTGATTGTTATGTTATGATTTTGAATGTTTGGCATAAATCTAGAGAGATAAGTGTATCCAAAGCATTTGGGGGAGGTGGGTAGCTCCACAAATTTACATTGAAAAATCAGTTTTAATGAAGTATTATTTTTAAGTATTTACTAACTTAAAAATTAGTATTGTTAATAAGAATGAATATATTGTAATATTTTCAAAGAAATGTTTGCAAATTATATCATTTAAAGGACTCTAAATTAAAAATGCGAATGTGTTTTAGGTTAAAAAAAACTCTACGAATCATGTGTCCTAACACAAAAAAGTTATGTTTTGAATACATTTCTTTACAATCTATTTTAGCAATAGTTTCTGTGAAACCAGGACCAAGTCCGAAAAAATGTATTGTCATATCCAAAGGAAATTCAGAATACTCATAGTTAGTCTTATAGGTTACAGTCATAAGATTTTAACAATTTCTTACATTTTTAATGTGGCTGACAGAAAACTTTGTTTCATAAAATTTGAGCTTTGCGCATCAATATAGGCCTAAATAATAGGTCTCTTATACAATTTTTCCGACCAAGTCTTATTACCCACTTAGATTATCCGCATTTAATAATGCTTATTGAGTATCTGGAGATAAAGATGGAATTTAAATTAAATATACCCACATTTGCGTGGGAAACAATTTAGAAAAAACACTCTCATTGCACCTATCTGGAATTCGAACCTTGAACTCACTGTAACCAGAAAACCAAATCTTGATATTTAGTTCACATGCCTATTGATCCAAGTATAAATTATATACATATGGTAAATTTAAAGTGACTCGACCAAACGGGCTGTTTTTAATCCATTATGACCAATTATTTTGATCAAATAAAAGGTGTATCTCTTCTAAACTAAATTTGGTTCATCAATAGTAGTTACATTTAGTGTTAGCGGCTATTTTTGGTATATTTAGGCGTTCATAGAAAAATGCTACTAGTTTATAGGCCCAAACTCTTTGTTTAAAAAAAATTGTGTACACTGAATATTAAAATATAACCGTTAGATTTTATGGACATTTTGATTTCAAAAAGGTTAAAATCATGATTACAAATTTGGAAGAAAAAACACCCAAATACGGTTGTCATTCAATTTTAGCAAGATTTTACTTTTGGTAAAGTATCAAACTGGACAATAGACATGTCAAAGTGAACTTGTCATCACTTGAAATATCAAACAAAAATAATTATAATTAATTATAAATAATAAGCTATTTTAATAGTGTGTTTAGAATTATTTGTACTTATATTTGTACATGAGTATTTGTGGTTATTTATGGCCAAGCAATTTAAGTTATAGCAAAATTTATAAAATAAAAATGTATTATTCATATTTGTTACATTAAATTCAATACTTTAATGAATAATCCTTTACTAGTCCCATAACCACCCCAAAAGTGTTTCTATTTTCTTGATACCTACCTATTGTCATTAGTCATCACATTATTTTAAGTATGGATTACATTTGGAGAAATTGATACGAATGAATATCAAAAATAAATATTACTCTTTTCTTTTACGGGAAGTTAACAAGCAGGTAGAATTACTATCCTCAAGAAGAAGGAAAGAGATTTCAGGTATTTCTGAGAAACTGATAAGCGCGTAGCAAAAAAGAGATTGGAGGGAGGAGGTGTTTATGGGAAGTGTACCCTCATTTGTGTGGAAAGAGAGTGAAAAACCATTTTAGAAAAAAAAAAGTACACCCTACCGAACTTCGAACCTCAATCTCCCCATCATCGGCAGTCAAGTCTATATTATAAGCTTATATTATAATACAAGGACAATTTAAAAATATATTTAGCATGTATTTAAAAACTAACGCGTAAAATTTGATTGAACAAATTCCACCAAAGACGAAAATATGTAGGTAGAATCCAAAGCACAAAGTTAACCTATTTTTTTCTTGTCTTCGATAATAAAATAAATCACACATTGAAATACAAATAAACTTTCTAATATTTAACCTTAACTCCCCATCATCGGCAGTCAAGTCTGCTGTAATAGAACTACATTAGACCATGTGGCCAATGAAGCGGGTCTTTTTCTCAATTAACTTACTATGCTTGCATATACAACACAATTTATCTTTAATTAACATTTAACTTTGCATCAATTAAAAAGAAGTAGAATTATAAATGAAAAAAAAAATTAATTTTAATATTATTTTTATTTAATGAAATTTGACACAACAATTATGATAAAACATACGGTACCTAATACATCCAATGCAAATTTTATTGCACAAAGATAGGCCTATATTATAATACAATGACAATTTAAAAATATATTTAGCGTATATTTAAAAAATAATGCGTAAAATTTGAGTGAACAAATTCCACCTAAGGAAAGACAAAAATATGTAGGTAGAATTCAAAGCACAAAGTTAACCTATTCCTTTCTTGTTTTTAATAATAAAATAAATCGCATACACATTGAAATACAAATAAACTTTCTAATATTTAACCTTAATTGTCTTTATAAAACAAAAATAAGGAGGGATCAATATGGCTGCTAGGACTCAAATGTATAAACTAGTTCATAAAATACTCTAGTATCAAATATCTAAAGTATCTTTTCCTGGATAAGTAATAATTATATTTTAAATGAGAGTTTAAGTAGGCACACAGGTTATAAGTGAATCATCATCATCATCATCATAAACTGTTTCCAGCCTGTGGCCAGGTCAGTTTCGTAAAATGCCTCCATCTTCCTCTATTCTTCCACTACTCTTCCTCTTTTAATTTCTTCCTTTCTTCTCCTCTCACTTGAACACTTTCTGTTATCTGCTCTTCCCATCTCTTTCTTGGACTTCTTTGCGGTCTTTTTCCTGCATAGGTCTACTTCATCTCCAACATTTTATTCAGCATCCTCTCTTTTTCCATTCTCATTTCATAACCATACCATCTGATGTACTCCCTGTACTCCTATTCTTTCTTTATTTGTTGCAGATAACAGCAGGTGTGCAAATAAAAGGAGAAGAAGGAAGAATGGTGGAAGGACTGAGGAATTTTAATAAAGTGAACTGGCCACAGGCTGGAAACAGTTGATGATGATGGTGATTGTATGTTTAAACTTGTAAAAGAATGGTACGAAAATAGTTTGTGCAGTAATAATGTGTACACGACAAAATATATTAAAATTAATGAGGGAATAATAACTTCTGACTAGAGATCCTCAAATCCTTAAGAACATATAAAAGATTTGAGTATTCTGTATTTCAAAAAAAATGTGGGCTCAAGACTTAAAGCCATATATATAATTTTTTTCAATTTTTCAAGTAAAATTCTTTTACAAGATTTGGATTCGAGATTCTAAATTTGAAAGTAAATTGGCGATTCAAATTAGTAAAATAGTAGATTTGACCCAACTCTACTTCTGACATTTTAGATTTAGTCACAACAGCTATTAACTGGAGATGAGTAACTAAAATACATATATGGAAGTCCATAAATTGACTTCAAATTCTTGTCCACACTAGCCTAATTGTTTCATCACACATCCAAGTTAATGATTGTTGTAACTACAACTGAAACATCGGAAATAATTATTTCTTTGATGAAGCTCAAGCCTAAAAACATTAGGTTCAATTCATACACTTACCATGAATGCCTTCGAAACAAATTCACTAATTAATATAGGTCAGAAAGTGACTCTAAATTAAAAAACTTAAGACATTTTGAGTAGGTAGTGATACAATTTCAAAGATTCGTTAATAAGGGGAAAATGGTGGCAAATGGCTGTTTTAAATTAGACATTGAAAGGAGAATAGAAGGGCAAAGCCTACACACTTACCAGAAAACTGTAGGCTTTAAAGTTCACAATTAAAACACAACAAAACACATAATTATGTAATTTTCAGGATACATCAATCCCCCTTCTGCTGAAGGCTGCTTGCCCTTATATCCTCCTTTCAATGTTAAAGATTCGTTAAATTTATTCTTAAAATTAGGATATCAAGTAATGTTCTATTATCCATACAACAATAATCATCTTTAATTTGTGGTGATTGCACAAATTAGTAATTTGACTTAAGCTATCTCTGATATTGCTACGATGTTTCCCAGAGACAGTGGGGTGAGCTCACACATCATGGTAATGCCCATACACGCACATTGTCTATCTGGAAGTTTGAATTTTCCTCAGTCCAGGTTGGAATCCAGGACTCCTTCTGCTCCCAGAAGTCTAGAGCTGCCTTAACAACATTAAACAACAGTTAACATTCATTGAGATGAAATGTTTAAGGTATTATTAAAGTCAGTTTAGAGTGAAGAGGGATGGGTACTAGATTCTTCAAATGCTGTTTTAATATAAATATTTGGGATTCAAAAGAATCGAATAGTAATAATAATAATTTATGTTCAGTGGCAGCATTGTAATGTGTGAAATTTGTTCCTCCTTTCATTGTAAAAGCCATATTATATTTGTTGCCCTTTAAGCGTTTCCCCCCTCTTTCCTGTGTATTCCACCGAATATAACAAAATGTACCTACCTCAAAAAGTGAACAAAGGTAAGAGTTAAAGCCAGTTTTAGAAAATTATTAATTTTGAAACGACAAGGTTGCAATGAAACCTAACCTAACTACAGTTAACAACAATATCCATTCACCTCCCCTTTCCCCCCACTACAGTATTCGTTTGGGTTATATGCATGATTATAATTTATTTTTTTAGCACGGCATCTTACCACCCGTTCAGGCTATAAGCTTGTTGTCCCTCACTGTTGAGTCAGCCCCTTGTCTCTTTCCTCCGCACTTGCACAGGCCGCGCCACCCACCCTCTCTACTGCCTGGACCGCTCCACAGTCCATGTTGTCCCTCACTGTTGAGTCAGCCCCTTGTCTCTTTCCTCCGCACTTGCACAGGCCGCGCCACCCAACCTCTCTACTGCCTGGACCGCTCCACAGTCCATGTCTTCGAATCCGTCCGTGACAAGCTCACCTCTATACACAGCGCCAAAGAGAACTCTGCCTCTATTGGCTCGCGTGATGGGCACTATCCCTTCAATTTGCACGCACCAATGGGAAGCCCCTGTTTCTCCCATTGGACAAGGCAAGGCAGCAGTGGAGGGTATTTAACACGGTGATTCCTTGGTCTCAAGACCAGTCAGCCAGTCAGACTCGGTCAGTTAGCCTCGGCCAATCAGTGGTGAGTCAACCTTGGGGAACCACACTTATACGAAAAAGCGAATAAATTGTCGTTTGCAGCAAGTGTCATCACTCTTCTCATTCCACCGCAATCCCCCTTCACCTCCCACCACGACTTAACGTTGCCGGGACTTCCTCATGTTCCACCATGACTCACGTTGCCGGAACATCCTTCCGTTCCACTGCGACTCACGTTGCCGGAACATCCTTCCGTTCCACCGCGACTCACGTTGCCGGAACATCCTTCCGTTCCACCGTGACTCACGTTGCTGGAACATCCTTCCGTTCCACCGCGACTAACGTTGCCGGAACACACTCGCCGACCTTTTTTCCTACTCACGCGTGTCTGACCACGACGTCACCGCCGTCGGGACATCAACTACATAATCCAGTTACCCTCGAAGTCGAAGGGATGGATAACAAGCTTATGTACTAATTACACTAATGATTTTAGGGATTAGGAAGTTTATATTAAAGGAAGTGTACCCACATTTGCGTGGAGTGAGAGTTAGAAACTATTTTGGAAAAACCACCCTCAATACACCCGACCAAGATTCGAACCTCAATCTCGCCGTCATCAGCGGTCTAGTCTACTTGCGAGAGTAGCACGTTAGACCACGCGGCCTCTGAAGTAGGTGTGCATAAGTATTAATTATGCTGCTGGTTTAGGGGTGATAAAGGTAGAATTTATAGAAAATATACCTGCATTTGTGTGGAAGAATAATGGGAAACCAATTATGAAGGAAGCTACCCTCAGTAGACCTAACCAGGATTCAAGCCCCCTCCCTGTAATTGGCAGTTCAGTCTCTTTTATTTATAAGACTGTACAGGAAAGGTGGATAAAAACATATAAGAGGGAATGAACACACTATGGCTTTTACAATTAAAGAACACAGTCCACACTTTACACTGCTGCCACTGGACAAAGAGGTATTGGCTGCCTCTTGAAGAAAATTTATCGTTACTGCCCAATCCCTCGACCTAGGTTTTATTCTATCGGAACTCATCAGGAGGGAGTTTGAAACATGTAGCTCAACTTTCTAAAAGAATAAACCACAAAAAAAAAAAAATTCAGTCTATTGCGAAAGTGATCTGGAATATTCCACCATTGAAGCAGGTTTATGGTCAATTTGACTGATTATAAGCTTACATTTGGCGAAGTATTATTCCAAGGTTTAGGATATGGGCTGTTCTCTGCAGAATCAGGAAAATAGCCAGAAACTCCTCCAACAGAAAGCGAGATCGCCAAGTAGAACTGTAATTATAAAAACATTGGAATATTATTTATTTCTATTATGTATATTTAAAATTAGCAACAATTAACGGTTTTATTTATTTGTTGAATGACCTAATAATTAAATTAATAATGATACTAGAGTTTTAATCCAACACCTTAGCTCAGTCGGTAGTGTGTCTATTTACTGAGCTGAGGGCCCCAGGTTTGATTCCCGGCATGGCCAGAAAATGTATCATTGGTGAAATGTGGTTTTACCCTTTCACAGTGATGAATTAACATCTGGGGACTGGATGTTGTGCCTGTCCTAGTCTTAAGATAGATTATAAGACATATGAATATATGACAGGCCTAGCAAGCCGATAGTGGAAAATATATGGCTTGAATAAAAAAAAGACACAGACCACAGACTGGAAACATTAATGGATGGATATAAAAGTTATTATCAAAAATTATAGTTTAATTACTTAAGATTTTTTCCATATTAATACTAACTTAATTAGTAATATGCATAAAACAGCTCAGAATGGCAGTAATTTAACATAAATTGAGTATTTTAACTGTCAATATCTTTAATGGCATAGCTTTTTAAATGTCCAAACGGGAATATTTTTCGAAGCAAAGTCAAAGCTTAAATTTGTTTCAAAGCTTCACACACCCCTAAGATTTCTTAATATTTTCAATCACAATCTTTTACAATGCATCCAACCTCATGTTAAAAATATGTTATTTATTTATGTGGCATATGACAGTGTTGAGAAAAAATAAATGTGGTTAGTAAAAATAATACTTAAGCAAAACGATTTTATAATCATGGAAATTGATAAAAATAAATGAAAAATAAAAATAAACTAATACAAGTGTACATTTAATGAAGAAAGTCCAACTAAGGAAAGAGGAGAAATGTGTGAAGAATCCAGAACACAAAGGTGACATCTTATTTATTTATTTCTTATACACAGTAACACACACATTTAAACATGCCTATTTCGGCATTGTTGCCTTTATCAACCAATAAGTGTGAGAGGAATAGTTGAGGAGGAGCCAGTGGAGGACAGGAGAGAGAGGCACAACTAAGGTGGTACAGCCATGTGAGGAGAATGGAGGATGAGAAGATACTAGAGGTGGTCGGGCAGCAAATATTTGTATCGGGCGGGCATTACAGAATTAAACTCGGCCACGGGCGAATTAGGGCGGGCATTTCATTTTTCAAACAACTTTGTCACAGGCCTATAAAATTTCAAATTATAAGTTTAACAGTCTAATTTAATTTTTTTTTAAAGATAGAAACAACTTTGTCACAGGCCTATTAAATTTCAAATTATATGTTAAAACTGTCACAAAATGCAAAATGGCTGTTTGGTATTTAATGTTCATTTGGTGCATACTTTTCTATTTATTTCTTAACAAATCTGGCTAATAATAATAAATTAAAGAAATGTAAAGAAACCTAATTTAAATTAAGTTTTCGCAAGCATAGGGCTAAAAATCTCAATATGGAAATGTTGTGTAGCGGGCTAATCAGTCAAGCCCGTACAACATAAATAAAACTACCAAGAACAACCTGTCTCTATGTAAAATAGATATGGGCTTCTAAATATGTACTTATTTCTGCACATGTGTTTGTTACATATCACACCTTGATGACTTTGCTGAATGAGAATGGCTCCATCTGACGGGCTCTACTTGTCTCTCGACCGGCGACGCGGTACTAGACCGTTCCAAGCTATCAATTCGACTGAGTGAAATCTTGTGCAGCGCACCTGCTTGCGGTGCTGGTGTGCGTGCCGATTCGAACGTCATGGAACATCGTTCCCCTTCTCCTCTCCTAAATGGTTCGCCTAACTCAGCAGCTATAAAACGCCATGGTTCATGGGGCAAGAGCACAATATTACATCAACAGACCCAGGAGTCTACACACTGTGCGCGCCTACATTCAGCACTTAATCTCTGCACAACAGTGGACACAACGATGATGCCGATGGACTGGCCCAACCGGCGGAAATAGCCTGCCGTAACTTTATACTTTAATGTTGATAGGGAGTAGGTGGTCTTGTTGTAGGTCTTAGAAATTGTCTCTTCATACAGGAGGGTATTTGTAGCTCTCATGAGCTTGTTTTAGATAAGGTAGTTTTAGCTTTCATGGCACTCTGTGCTTGCCATAGGTGAAGTTTCACGTCACCCCATATGCTTGGTCCATTAGACCAGCAGCGTAGATAAAGTGTGTCTCACATCAAGGCCTGCATGACCATGTTGTACAGTGCCGTTACCACTTCTTTGGTTTTACATGACAGCTAGCAGATGCTATCAGTTGTCTGAAAGTAACTTTTGTCAACATATTTGGAAATAATAATTATTTGCTAAGTATTACTATTATTATCACCAAAAATATTATCTCAATAAGGAAAACCTCTTTTCGCTATATGAGGCAATTTCATTATATTTGGAAGAAGGTACAGGAAAGGTGGATAGAAACATATAAAAGGAATGAACACAAATGGCTTTTACAATGAAAAGAAGAACACAGTTCACACTTTACATTGCTGCCAATGGACAAAGAGGTAATTGTAGCCTCATAAAGAAAATCAATCGTCACCGCCCAATCCCCCGACCCAGGTTTCATTCTATCGGAACTCATCAGGGAGGAGTGTGAAATGCGCAACGCAACTTCCTAAAAGAGGAGACCAAAAAACACAAAAGGGATCTATGTATCTATGTGTCCTATCATTCTTTACAATTTTTCCATTTTCTCCCTTTTGTATTTTTTGGTCTCCTCTTTTAGGAAGTTGCGTTGCGCGTTTCACACTCCTCCCTGGTGAGTTTCGATAGAATGAAACCTGGGTCGGGGGATTGGGCGGTGACGATCGATTTTCTTTAAGAGGCAACCATTACCTCTTTGTCCATTGGCAGCAATGTAAAGTGTGAACTGTGTTCTTCTTTTCATTGTAAAAGCCATTTGTGTTCATTCCTTTTATATGTTTCTATCCACCTTTCCTGTACCTTCTTCCAAATATAATAAAAATATTATCAATCACTTTTAACAATATTTCCCCAAGGATTACAGTATTATTTTATTTTCCATAATCAAATTTAAGAAAAAAAAGTCTAGTAAATTCATTCTAATTTTTCTTTTAACTCTTGTGGCAATTACAGGTTAAATAGAGCGTGAAGTTTTACATTTAATGATACTATATTCAGTTATTAATATTTATATAACTGGCCTCGCATATCTTTTAACATAAATAAATGATTTATGATAATAAAGAGGAAAAAACATACAAAAGTTTGTGAAATAATATAAAGTTGAAATTTTGTAAATACCAGTATTAATACAATTCGCCGTCTAACCGGCAACAAGGTCCTCTACGTCACCAACTGGCAGCATAGCTTCTATTCAGTGGCCATATTTGTTTTTAGCATCTAAGGCAACTTTTAACGAACTCATGCTTATAATAATTAATTTGAATTAAACAGCAAAAGCAAACTTCAAAACTATACAAACAACCAAACGGTTATTCTCATAACCAAAATCTAACAATTTTAAGTAGACATTATTACAATGAATTATCGTATAAAATACAGTTAATAAAACCACGTGCGTGTGTCTACAAGTTGAAGCGAACAAAATATTTGATAGTTGAGAATTTAGGCGTGTCTATGCTACCAATAATTTTACTACAAATTTTAATAATACAGTGTCTTTTTTGAATATTAATTCAGCTACTTAGTAATCCGTGTATTCTTTTGTGAATATTAGTTCGGTGTGTGAGCGTGTTATCCTTGGAAAATAAAGGTTTTTTTAGTGATCTTTTTATAATTATTTAAATAATATAACATTGAAGCCTGTGATAAAAATAAATAGCGAGTGTTTCTCAGTGAACAATATACATTATTCAAAAATTCAAATCTGTGTATCAAGACCATAAACTATATCTTTTAACCCCGAGATTGTGTTGTGTTCCATTATAGGGTAAACCTCAAGTTTTAGGATTTTTATAGTATTCCAAAAAAATCTGTGAAGTGTAATTAAAAAATACTAGCGAGTCTTTCTCCAGTGTTGATTAAATAAATACCAGGCTAAGACTTCAAGCTATAAGTTATTGTTATTGTAGTTTTATTAGATACTTTATAACTGTTTAAGAGTAGTGAATCTGAAATAGATTTTTTAAATTAGGATAGCTTTTGATTTGTCAGTAGGCTCTACAGTGTATTTTTTATTTTATCCCACCCACCTATCATCATTAACCTGGCTGAAGACGATGAAGATGACGATGACGAATGTGATGATGTAGAAATTTTTGCGACCCCGTTGGAAAACACTTAAAAGGTACAAGCCAGTTCATAATGACTATGACTTATTTGTTGTAATAGTGTTAAAAAGGTTTATGACTGTGTTTTTTTTCTCTGTGTAATACTACACATTCAGATTTTTCACATTTATAATGTTATTAATATTAATTATTAACAAATAATTATTTATAAAATAAGAAATTTATTTTTAAAAATTATAAATTAATAATAATAAAAACTAATTTGGGATTAAATACTAAAATTTTTAAAATGTTTAATATTGTAGAGAAAATTTATAATTTATACTAGGCCTAACATTAACATATCAAGGTCAACAATAAATAAAACGGTCATATATGTTTCTTGTATAAACCTAAATTTTGACTGTCAGAAGTGACAGCTGCTAAACACATGTTTTTGTATATCATATGGTTAGGCGTAGGGATATATAATTTGGTCTGATAACTTTTCAAAGCTGTCGGCTGTCAGCGTTCAGTCAGCACCAAAGAAGCCATGGGGCTATTGTAGTCTGCAAGGCCTCCAGGCGTGAAAGGGGCTGTTTAGAATGTTCCAGGCCTGATGTTATGCCTTATTAGGTATTGGTCGGCTTTCCTAGAGTTATTTTGAGCGCGCCTCATGCTATAACTGTTGTTCACCTTTGTTGTGGTGCTCAACTCGTAGGTCTTTCTGACCATCTGGCATGGCTCGCGTTTCTTGTGTAATTTCATAACTGTTGTTCACCTTTGTTGCGGTGCTCAACTCGTAGGTCTTTCTGCCCATTTGGCATGGCTCGCGTTTCTTGTGTATTTTCATAACTGTTGTTCACCTTTGTTGCGGTGCTCAACATCGTGGGTCTTTCTGCCCATTTGGCATGGCTCGCGTTTCTTGTGTAGTTTCATAACTGTTGTTCACCTTTGTTGCGGTGCTCAACTCGTGGGTCTTTCTGCGCATCTGGCATGGCTCGCGTTTTTTATGTATTTTTGATATAATCTGGTTGAGGGGTCCTCTCTAACCCCCCTTTGTTTTGATCACGGCCCTCATGGGTTTGATCTCCTTGAGCCTGGCTGAGACTAATTGGTTGCATCCCAGGTCATATTGTACTCAGGCCTAGAACCCTGAATTGGAACTTTCACTTGTAGTCCTACTGGGACATGTGTGTCTGAAATGAACTCTCATCTTCTCATCGCCATTGTAGATTGAATTAGAAAGTTTAAGCTAGCTTCACTAGCGTGAGCGGTCCTTTACCTAATTGTAGGGCAGCTGACTCTCACTAAATTGTCCCTATATTATTTAGAAGTAAATAGTTGCAACTAATTATCTTGTTATTGTATCATGTAGGTCATTTAGATAGATGTTATTGTATCATAACTGAGGCAACATTTGTTTGTTGGAATGGGGCTACCCGTATCGAGCATTAACAAGGACTTGTCTGTTGTGCATTAATTACGGTGCTTCACGCCGACTGAAATATTAGAGCGGAACCACTAGCTTACTTATATTAGATTGATGTATTGTATGGTTTCTTAACTAGCCTAATCTGGGAAAACTGGAAGGTGCTTGTAATTTATTTAACCTATGTATTGTTAAACTTGCCACATTAAACTAATTCATTTATATAAATATTTATCCTTTGCTTTCATGTGTTGTTTATCAATGTCTTCTCTGTTTACCTATCCGGGGTCTCTAGAGTTATCTAGAGCCACAGTACAGTTGAATTTGGTATGTTGTTGGCATTGACAGAGAAAATTAAATCGTAGGAATCTTTATTTCGCTATGTTGTAGACTTGTAACCTGTGAGAAAGGTTATCGTAGTTTTGTTGAAAGCAAACATAATAATTTACAAATTAATAAAAAATAATATTTACCTTTGTTTAGTATTAGTTATATTGAAATAATTCAACTATAAATATCAGTTAAACACTATTTTTTTCAAATTTTGAATTAGAGGTTAGTGCTAACCAACTTACCAAGTTCTTGAGATGCCCAATCGAAATATGGGCATAATAAATACTTGCCCGACATTCCGGGATTTTTAGATGCCCGATTTATTGCCCGAAATTTCAGGTGCTCAACCACCCCTAGAAGATACCAAAGAAGATGTTGGCTAATGAAATGGGTGGGGGTAGGAGGGGGGCCAAGAGGTCAAGAGGAAGACCAAGGAGGGACAGGTGGCCGAAGGGAGTGTGGAGGAGAGAGGAGGATACTGGCTCATTTGGGAGGAGAGGTGGTGGGGAGAAAGGAGATATCAGAGAGGCCTAATTGGGACGAATCTATTATTTAGAAATCTGAATCTAGAATACGAATCTCCAAATTACATTCAAATTCTGAATTTGAATCTGAATCTTGGGAAAAATATGAACATAAGAGGAAATATAAATAAAATAGAATAACAGAAAATACAAATATTAACTAAATGTTAACATTCATTACAAAATTCATACATTCAGTTAAGTATTAAATTACTGGTCTGGGGCCTGGTTGTTAAGTTCATCTTATAATTATATTGATCTGAACTACCAATAAGCAGTAGTAGAGCTCTAAAATAAATTTCACTTGCAAAATTGAAAAAGAAATTAAGGATTTGAGTCTTGAATCCTCAAATCTCAAATATCCAAAGGGATTTGAGGATTAAAGAGCTCATTCCTAGTTCCAAACAGACCTGTACAGTGGCTGGAATTTGTTCATGAGGATGATGATGATGATGAAGATATAATTTACCTGTTGGTCGAAAGGAGCCATCTTGGTGCCGTATTGGTAAATGTTGTTGGCTGGGTAAGGATCGGCAGTGAACCCTCCCAAGGACCAGAAGCCTCCATCAATTGGAGGAGTCACATTCATAAGAGACTTGCCATCAATAAAAAACTCAAACCCATCTGTCCACGTTAAAAAAAAACAAGCAATTACGAGAATGTTACACAACAAATATTTTTCAGTTAATTTCAAAATTAATGTGTAGACCTCCTGTAGGGCACAACATTAATTTCAACATCATAATTGGTAGCTCAAAAGTAATTAATGTCCAAAAAAAACCAACCTCCATTGCGTGAGCCCACAAGCGAGCTATACTGACCGAGTGGCCGCCATCGTTAGCGATGCCAACATTTAAAAATAGAGGGTATCATCTAGTCAGCACAACAAACCCTTTGGCCATTAATCTCTTTTCATGATGGGAGTGGCTACTTCTTTATTTTATTTTTCAGCAGCATGTATTACTACCCAATCTGGTAATATCCTTTACTTCTTTATTCAAATAGCTTCTCATTTGTCCACATGAGACCGAGTTTGCTAACATTTATTTAATATTTATATTTTCCCTTTTTGTATTTTTTGGTTTCCTCTTTTAGGAAATTGCATTGCGTGTTTCATACTTCCCCCTGATGAGCTTTGATAGAATGAAGCTTATTTCAAGGGATTGGGCGTTAGTGATAGATTTTCTTCAAGAGACAGCTGTTACCTCTCTGTCCAGTGGCAGCAATGTAAAATGTGAACTGTGTTCTCCTTTTTGTTGTAAAAGCCATATTGTGTTCGTCCCTTTTATGTTTCTATCCCTCTTTGTTGTACCTTTTTAAAAATATTTATATTTTATATTTCCCCTTAAATTCATAATTTTTCCAAGATTCTAATCTGAGATTTGTAGATAAAATTAAAATTTAGATTTGAGACACAGTGGATTCGATCCAACGCTAAACACAATCTCTCTTAATAAATGAAAAGAAATTTTCCCTAAATTTTCCCGAAACTTAATACCCATTTTGGGTTTACGCTTTTGCACTAATTATTTTTATGTGTTAAGGATGAGAAAGGTTGAATTTAGAGGAAGTGTACAACCATTTTTGTGAAGGTAGAGTGGAAAACCATTTAAATAAAACCATCCTAAGCATACCCAAACAGGATTCTAACCCCCGATCTCACTGTCATCAGCAGTCCAATCAATTGCGAGAGCGGCGTCTTAGACCAATCGATCACCGAAGCGGGTTACCCATTGGTAAATTTGTTTTCATTCTGAACAACATTATCACTTTCAAAGACCCCACACCCTAAATTTCACTGACCTCGTGTCCAGTCAACTTGATATTCGTGGAAGTTGGTATCCCAACCTTCCTCAGAGTTGGTGTATTTCTTGATGAGACCTTGGTGGTCTTGAATCAGCTCTTGAAGGCCGAAGTTGAGGGCCATCTCCACTCTCTGTACGCCCAAAGGGTCCCCACCGAGCATGTAGCGGGCGTTGCCCCGGCTTTCCCCCACAGTGATCTGGCCGGAACTGGGCCAACCACCGTAAGCGCTGTGCTTGGGTAGAAGAGTGATTGCTGTCAGAAAAAAAATGCAAGTAGCATAGTTTCAGATACTGCTTCACAGAGAAATGCAACATTACTAGAACTGTGAGAACTAAATACTTTTAATTTAATCTGAATATTTGATTAATCTCTTGGATTAACTCTGAATCAAATATCCTCTTTGGAATCATTTCATTCTAGCACCTCATCTTACTACCTGTTGGGACTATACGCATATAAACTAGGGATGAGGAATAGTGGATTTAGAGAAAGTGTATCCACATTTATGTGGAGGTAAAGTGTAAAACTAGTAGGGAAAATCCACCCTTAATTTACCCGACTGGATTTGAACCTCAATCTCCCCATCATTGGCAGTCTAGTCTATTGCGAGAGTGACACCTTAAACCATGTGGCCACCAAAGCAGGTAACTCAAATATTTAAAAGTGACAATATTTGGAGTCAAATCTAAATAAAATACTAGACTAAATTATATATATTTTAAAGCTAAACAAACCGGCAACTATACCTGGCCACACCCGGCAACGATACCTGGCCACACCCAGAAAAATACTTGTCCACAGCCAGCAAAATTACCTGGCCACAACCAGCAACGATACCTAGCCACACCCGACAACGATACCTGGCCAAAGTCAGCAACGATACCTGGCCACAGCCAGCAACGATACCTGGCCACACCCGACAATAATACCTGGTCACACCCGGCAACGATACCTGGCCACACCCAGAAAAATACTTGGCCACAGCCAGCAAAATTACCTGGCCACAGCCAGCAAAATTACCTGGCCACAACCAGCAACAATACCTAGCCACACCCGACAACGATACCTGGCCACACCCGACAATAATATCTGGTCACACCCGGTAAAATACCCGACCACAGCCAGCGACAATACATGACCACGGCCAGCGACAATACCTGACCACGGCCAGCAACAATACCTGGCCACAGCCAGTCTCCTCGTGGCATCTTGGCTTTAACCTTGATGACCCCATACTGAAAGGAGAAGGATTGAGAAGTCTGGAGCTGGGCCGACAGCACCGGGTTCAAGATCTGGCCACCTAGAGCTCTCTTATAGCACCCATTGTTGCTAGGGTTGGTACACCTGCAAGGATCAATACAGTATTGGTTCTTATGGACAATTGAAAAATAACCACATAAGTGTAATTAATATAAGCACTTACTCAACTTGGGAGAGTATACTGAATTTTGAATAGTTAAATACAATAATACCAGCTAGTGAGGCCAAGAAAGAGGTGGGAGGAGCAGAGAACAGAAAGTGTGCAAGTGAGAGGAGAAGAATGGAATCAATTAAAGGAGGACGAATGGTGGAAGGAAATTGAAAGATGGAGGCCTTTTACTAAAGTGACCCGGTCACAGGCTGGAAACATTTGTTATTGATGATGATGCTGATTATGAATTCCAGCTTCATTTTATTCTATCAATAAAATAATAAATATTACCTTAGAATTAATCAGGAATTTGTTGCTGTTACTTTGCCTTAAACCTGGATTAGATTTTAACCAGACATTTTATTAATTACTATTTAATTATATTAAATTAACAAATAATAAATATAACATCACAAATATAATCTAGTGCAAGTAGAAAATTAATATTTTAGTGGGTTTCTGGTAGAAAGAAGTGTTTGTAAAGTAAAAACTTTTTTGTGGCCGAAATTGACATTTTACCATATTATTATTGTTATTTTATAGGTATTGATAATATCTATCAAAAGTGACAGCTGAAGATCAAACAAGTTGATGTGTGAATGTAGATCTAGTAACTTTTCTAGCGGTCAGATAAGGCTCTTCCTATGAAAATTGGACTGTAAAATGATGTTTCACTCTGACAACTAATGAGTGGTCACTGTTTTGACACCAACCCCAGTGACCCTAACAAACCAGTAGAACTTCATACCCAAACACATAATTCAGATTTTGACTTGGTACATCAATTTTTTAAACACTTTAATCTCCTACAAAATTTAAGGAACCAATCTCTAGTTAGAATCCTTAGGAGGTTAGATTGATTGCAGCACTACCAACCATTCTCATATTTGGCTACTGAAATAAAAAAAATTGTCAAACGAGCTTCCTTCCAATTTTTGCTGACAAACCTCGCTACTATATAAAGTATCAAACAGTTCTTCCGTCACCTCTCGCCTGGCAAGGAACTACCCCGCAGGTCCAGGACGCCATTAAACAGGAAGTTCTCTCCCAGGACGTCCTTGGTGAGGGTCGGACGGATGTGAAGGACTCCGTCCCTGACAAAGCTGTTGCTCCTATTGTTGACAAACATTTGGAACTCGCTGTGCTGAAAATATACACGAAATATTAGCTTTACTTCACTATTCGGAAAGGGCTTGAATATAAATTACCTGCTGTTAAATAAAATAAGTTGGTAGAACTTTTTAGGTAGATTTTGTATAACTTTTGAATTATATATTTGGAATAAAATATATAAAAGTATAATAATAAATAGAACTAATGATTTAAGAGACAATTGTTACCGTTTTATCTAATTTAAGCAGCAAATGTGTGAGCTTTGTAACTCATTTAATAATTATAACTATATGGTTCATCCTGCTTTTTTTTAATCCCTGTATCTTACTACCCATTTGGGGCTTATCCCATATTTACCCTAATGGGCTAGGAATGATAACGATAGAATTTAGAAGAAATTTACCCACATTTGTGTGGAGGGAGAGCGGAAAACCTTATAGGAAAAAACCTCCACACATCTGAACGAGATTCGAACCTCGATTTTCCCGTCGTCAGCAGTTCAGTCTATTGCGAGATTTACACCTTAGACCAGACGTCGACAACCTTTTTTTGGGGGCCATGATCAACTTAACAAACCTATAAAAAATCCTGCGATCACCCATCGTTTCTCCAATCTACTGTGATTTTTTCTTATGTCTATAGGACCTACCAAACTTGATTCCTTAAATTAGATCTTTTCTCAATTACTCATGTTCCCACCATTATAGAAAATAATATGAAGAAATAAAATTTACATTTTCATATTAAACTATTTATATTTCTTATAACTCTACAGATTATGACCAATCAAGGTTATTTTGGTCACACTCAAATATTATTTAAAAGCACTTAATATATTTGCTAGTTTAGAAGACCCAAAGATTAAATTTTAATGATGTAGTTTTCTTAAGCGAATAAGCGAAAATTTCCGCGAGATCAACTGGTTGTCGATTCCTGCCATAGATCATTCAACCACCAAAGCAGGTTGGAGCATTAATTAAGAAGGTTTGTGGGAGCACTTCTTATTCAAACAAATGGCCGGTGCATTTCATGTATGGTAAACACTGTAAGAATTTAATAACACTTAAGAATATTCAGATGAAACAATGAAAAGTTAACGTACCCGCCCCCCAGACGCAGTGATCTCATGTTGCCAACTGTCGAGATTCAGACTATTGAAGTCATCTTGGAACAGGAGCTGTCCCGAGCAAACAGGAGACTTGGTTGTCACGGTGACAGACTCGGTGCACTGGAAGTTAGAACTGTTTGCGTCGGCGCAAGCATTACCTGCATAAGATAAACTGATATAGATACATAGGCTGAGATAGTATGGACATTTATTGAGGATGGAAAAGGAGAGAAATCTTAAAAAGAATGATGGAGATAAAGTATGTAGGAAAAAGACCAAGAGACCACGAAAGAGACGGGAGAAGCAGATAACAAAAAGTGTCTAAGTGAGAGGTGAGGAATGGAAGCGATTAAAGGAAGAAGAATGGTGGAAAGATAGAGGAAGATGGAGGCCTTTTACTAAACTGAACCGGCCACAGGCTGAAAACAGTTGATGATGATGATGATGATTTTCGTGGAAGGAGAGTGGGATACCATCTAGGAAAAACCATCCTCAATAGACCCGACCGGGATTCAAACCTCAATCTCCCCATCTTCAGTAGGCCAGTCTAACACGAGAGTTTTGTCTTGGACTATTTATAGGACTGGTGTTATCAATGTTGATCGCAAGAAAAATAACATAAACAGTAGGGCCCCCATATCTAGGGGTGATACATTCCTAGATCTACCACTGTTACATGAAACCGTGTAGAATACCAAACTATTATATAACGTGATATTCATATAACATACATAAATACAGTAAAGTTTAGTTTATAAATTATTTACAGTGAAACACCAACATTAAATAAATTACATAATTACAATATATACTTACTATTCTCCATTCATCTTGTTGCAAAGATCACTGACGATGATGATGGTGATGATGACGGTGGTGGTGATGACGGTGATGATGATGGTGATGATGATGATGGTGGTGATATAATAGCACAATGCCCACGATGAGAAGATGAAGTGGGGTGATGGTGTAGGTATTGTGACCATTCTTATTTATACACAAGTTTTTTTTCTTTAATTAAAAATAAATAAAATTGGGCGGCGGTAAACCGTGAATAACTGAAACCGTGGATACTGAATCACCGGATACAGGGGGCCCTACTGTATGTACTTTTTAAAAGGTACTTTAAAATTTCCATTCATAAGAAAATCAAGGAAGAGTATGTTAAAGTGTATCAAACTCTTATCAAGTGGTCCGCTACCAGGAAAAGTTTGAGAAACACTGGTGTATGTCAGCACTACTATTTGTAACTATAGTGTACTATCCGGTATCCATACCAGGGACGTTCCAGGTAAGGTCCGTCTTAAGGCGGCTGTGGTTGCCGACCACCAGATGCAGCCAGTAGAAGACGCTGTCTCCCTTCTGCAGGTAGATGTCAGGGATGTCGAAAGTCCATTTCCCACCTGTTGGACGGCCCAAATCTGTGTTGAACTCTGACGGAGAAGCGCCGATAAGAGGGCTGTTGATGCTGACGTGGAAACCCACAAACTGTATCTCTGGGGAATCTGACCACACACACACACAAACTGTACATTAAAATGGGACCCGAGTCCATCTTTGTATAGTTCAATTTTCATGGGAAGAGTCTTTTATAAAATAAAAAACATCTTTTACTATATTATTAGCAGATATTCTTAAGGGACAGGACCTTCATAATTGAACACACAAATCACTTGAATAATTAAAAATTAGCAAGACCCCAGACCTGTAGTTCTCAATAGGCAGCCCTCAGGCCAAATGCGGCCCACAAAGGATGTTGGTCTGACACAGGGTAAATAATTAAATTGAAAACTTTGAGTTAATGTTTGCAGAGTTTACACTGCCAAAAGTAATGCGTCTAAGCATTAATAAAAAATCCCTTTTCTGTAAGCACTGCCCAGAAAGCCGAGAGCTCTTCAAGTGCTAAAGGACTGTTTGATACCCAATATAGACTAAAGTATACTTACAGTATAATTTTCTTTTTTTAAGCACCACATATTATTAGTTTGTATTCAAAGAAAGTGTACCCACATTTGCGTGGAGGAAGAGTGGTAAACAGTTTTTGGGGGGAAACCCCTCAGTGAGTCTGACCGAGGTTCAAACCTTGATCTTCCCGTCATCAGCAGTCTAGTCTACTGCGAGAGTAGCGGCTTAGACCATGAGGCCACCGAAGCAGGTTACACTTGAATTAATCAATATTCAAGGTTCTTAAGAACCGTAGGCTAACTTTATGGGCTATTCAAGCTGTAATTTTTGGACCAAATTTATGACTAAATATCCACATTGTAAGAAACATTTCTATTATTTTTTACTATATTTGTGTATACCTACAAATTTGAATTAAACTTCTCTGACAAAAACAACCTAAAATAGTTACTGGAACAAGTCGATAGATCCTCATGTTGAAAATGCCCTAAGATAAACAACTACATCCTGTATTTTATAATTTATATACAGTAGAGTCTCAGAAACTCGACCTAATGTGGATTGAGATGGTGTTGAGTTATTGAAATGTCAAGTTTTACAAATGAACTTACATAAGATGCGTGTTTACTACATCATATTTACTAAACAAGGATGAATCATTGTGCAGTATCGAATATTATAGGTACAGTTGTACTGTACTGTAGTATTGTATGGTACAGTAACAGTAATATACGTAAAGTTCAATATATTATGTGTTAATATAATGGTGTAAATACATATGTGTAATACAAGAAATGCAGTACAGTATTGTACATATAATATTTTATTGATTCGAATAACACATTACTGAATTGGAAAACTAACAAACACAGCACTTGTAAAAACACAACACGACTGTTCCACTCGAGTTACACAAACAAACTGAGAGGTTATACAGTTGAATGACCTTGGATTGTAAAGACTGGCGCCAACAGCTGTGCACGTGTTGAGTTACACGGAATGTTGAGTTTCCGAGACTACTGTATTAGCTTTTATACATCTTAAAATATAAATAATGTTTGTAATACTATTATGTACTTGGTTTTTGTTTTTGAGTGCATGTAGATTTACCAAATTTAGTTTTCACACCCTCTGGCCTGCTCCATGGAAAAAAAAAATATAATTGTGGCCCTTGGTGAGGAGTAATTGAGAACCAATGCCCCAGACCATTAATTTAACACTTAACTGAATGTATGAATATTCTAATAAATGCATCGAGGCAAGATGTTTTCATCCTGGTCTGTTCATATTTTTTTCCTTGATTCAGATTCATTAAATAGTGAATTCAATCCAACCCTAGTTATTTTATAGAAAAAATAAAAAAAAGCTTCACAGCATCAGCTTGAAATCTAGGTATACTGACTGAGCGGTCACCCCATGTTGGCGAAAATAGTGCCAACATTTGTGAATAGAGGGTGTTGTGTGCTCAGCACAATTATTAATCTCAGTTTTCTAGACTGGAGCTGCTCCTCATTTGTCCTCACGAGGCCACATTGAACTATTTCTGAGCCTACTGCTTCACAGAATTATTCTGGAAGCACCAAGGATAGAACCCGGGACCTCTGGATCTGTAGCCAGGAACTCTAACCACTAAACCACAAAGGCAATCCTAGTTATTTTATAGATGATGATAATATCTATAAAAAGTGCCACATGCTGAACACATAACTTGACGTATGAATATGTAAAAGTAGACCTAATGGTTTTTTTAAATATCAGATAAGGCCCTTACAGGGAAAATTGGACTGTAGATAAGCAATATTTAAAAATCTGTGTGACATAAAATTGAACTACCCTTTTTATGTGATTTTTCTTATTGAAAAAGGGCACTATCGAATTTCATCAAAAGATAGTTTTTATTAAGGCATTCCTAAGTGTTCTCATATGTAGCCCTTTATTTACACTGACTTATAGCAAAAAGGGGTGTGCGAAGCTTCAACTTGGCTTGGATAAAGAATTCTGGCTCCAACAAATATGAAGTTTCGCCAATAAAAGTCCCGACAGCTAAAAAATACTTAATTTATCACTAGTCCATATGGAAAAATCTGAAGTAACTGAACTGAATGTTGTGATAACTTGATTTATTAGAGTGAAATGTAACAAACTGTGCAATAAAACATTGTATAAAGGATTTTAGTGCATAAAGTTATATAAATAACCAAAATAATGAAAAGAAAATATTTTTTCAACCATAAAACAATTAACAAGAAATATTCTAACTTCAATTTGGCTTCGTGAATATGTCATGTATTCAATTCGCGTTTGCTTAAAATTGAAAAGTGGACTTTGCACACCCCGAGTAGCAATCTCTTGCATGTTTCCACTATGGCATGGCCATATCATAATCCACCAAGGTAAGACTGCTACCATTCAGGGCAGATGAAATGTACAGAATAAACTCATGAATGCAATAAACATACTTATATATAGAAACTGAAGATAAAATTGTCCTCACCTGGGATCCATAGCCTGAGTCCCCGCGGACACAAGTGCTGCAAGTTTGCCGACGGGACGTTGTGAGACTGATTAGGGTCCTCTTTCTCCGAGGACACAACAATAAGTAGGTGAGTGACAGTTAGTGCCACGTTTAATGCTAAGAGGTACTTCAGCGAGCACCGGCTCATTTTGACAGAGGAAGTAATGCCAACTCCGTCAGCGGTTTTTATAATAAACATGAGTCTCCCCTTTGAAACTGGTTCCAAGAAGATTGTTAGCAATGATTATGATAAGTAAAACTCATTCTTTTGTCTTGGAACGAAACCAAACATTCATTCGCCTGCTGCTGCCTTTTGTTCACTGCAGACAATCTCTTGGTTCTTGTTTGAATGAATGATAGCTTAGTTTTGTCGCAACGACAGTACAAGTGACATTTGAAATATCACAGACTGAAGTGTATTAATATTAACCATTAGGTTTTAAGTAAATATTCACTAAATTCTATGCTTTACATTTTACACAATTAATCCAAACAGAAAATGGTTTGACAAATTTATAAGCATCACACAAACATTATTTCCCTTTAACTAAAGGGTGGACAAAGTTTTTTTTTATCCCTGCGTCTCTACCAGTAGTTCTACTAATTATGCTGAATGTTGAAATGCTAGGAAGTATATCCACATTTGTGTGGAGAGAGAGAACGGAAAAATATTTAAGAAAAACCATCTTCGGTGTATCAGCCAGGATTCAAACCCCAAACTTTTCATCATCGGCAGTACAATCTAATGCTAGAATGATTTCTTGAAAGCATTCAGGCAGGTAAAAAAAATTGTTATCGAAGTAGCAAATTAACCCCTTTAAAATTAATTTGTTTCTTCACAATATTGATTTATTTATAAGTACTTTCTATTCTAGAAAGTCTTAATTTGTAGATAAAATTAATGATGCTTATGACACTGTGCACCTCATATGATTTAATATTATGTGATTTTAAATCTTTATTCCTTACAATAGCAGGAAATTCATTTCATGTAGTAAGGTCATGCCATTTATTAACTTAAAGAAAATTAATTCAACTCAACATCTCTAGTGAATCGTGAAAGTGTTTCGAAACAAAAACTTAAAAACTTTCCATTTCACAAGATTGCAGATTGTTTCTGGAAGTCACATTATGAAACAGATGGCAGTTGAGTTTAATTGCGAGATATAACTTCTTGGAAATAAATGGAAGATGAATCAAAACACTAAACAAATAATGAGATGTGCAAGGATAGTCATAATACACACCAAGGTCTTTGAGAGGAGTTTTACCAGGGGGTACAAAGTTATTTCAGGCCCCCTTCCATTTTCCATTAATCCCGTCAAATTTTTTTTAATAAAGCCTATCTGAAAAAGAGAAAAGAAGACCAAAAATGTATATATGATTCATTCTTTTTTATCCTAAAAAAATAAAAATACCTATACTAATACTTTAGTAATAGTACTAGTAATGGATCCAACACATTGGTTCAATCGGTAGCATGTGTGACTACTGAGCTAAGGGTCCCGGGTTCGATTCCTGGCATGGCCGATAAACTTATCATAGGTGATGTGGGTTTACCCTTTCACATTATAAATTAATAGCCGGAGACTGGATGTTGTGCCTGTCCTAGTCTTAAGTTAAATTATAAGGCATATGAAGTTTCGACAGGCCTAGCAAGCCGATATTGGAAAATATATGGCTTGAATAAAAAACCGAACACAGGCTAGAAACAGTAACAGATGTAAAAAAAAACTAGTGAAAGTTTGAATGCTAGTTTTCAATACATGCAAACATTTTCCGAGATCCCTGAAAATTCCCAGGACCGGGTACGATGTACCCCCTGAACCGCCCTCTCACAGAGCCTGCTTTAAGAACCTGACATTCTTACCTTCCATAAATATATAAACAAAGGAAACTGTGCAGCTGCAAATCAGGGATGAAAAAAATATATATATTTTTTTTAACTCAACCCAGTTGGGTTCTATATTTTGGGTTTGATTGGTATTTTTGTGGTTTAGTTAAAGATATTATGTATGCTATGTGATTAAACCAACAATTAAAATATATTAACTATTCGGGATCCAGAGAAACATATTTTAATTTTAGGAAAGGAATAATAAGAGACATAATAAAAGAAAAATGCGACAATGTAATTCTTGGAAAAAATACTGTATAAGCTAGCAGGGTGAAAAAAAAAAGATTTGTGTAGAAAGAATTGAAAGGGGTAACAGGGGTAAGGGGAGGGGAGACCACGCTTCAAATTACTAGCAAGTCAGCCGCAGAATTGATTTGTTGCTTTCTTAAAAAAAAAAAAAAAAGCTAAGAGCTTTCGTTATTTAATTTTCTTTTTTTACAAAGTATTATTTCTAGTGCCTAGCATTAATACACTGAAGTAACTTTGAATGATATCCCAAGTGAGTTTCTAGTTGAACATATTATTTTGTTCAACCAATTAAAATATATTTTATAGCTTAGTCTATTGTATAAAATCTGTAATTTCAAAACTTGTGTATAACACTATCATTATACAAATCCATTTATTATTAATTAAATTAATTAGACAATTGCTTTGTATGCAAAACATAATAAGTGGTTATGTTAAGTGTTTTTTTAAAAACCCAGGTGGTTTTTTTTGGGCTGGGTAAAATTATAACAACCCTGCTGGAAAGAGTTGTATTTAATAGACAATGAGTAGAGGATACAAGATCCTACACACCAGGAAAATGTATTTGATAGAAATTGCTTTTGTTAGAATTATGACTTTGTATTTTTCTTTAAGGACATGTTTTCACTTTTATTTAGGTTTTTTTTATATATATCTAGAGTAAAAGCCGGAAGGTTTGTTGTGTTGGCCACATTACACCCTTTATCAGCAGATATTGGCACTATTTTTGCCGACAGACAGTAGCCACTCGGTTGGTATAGCTCGATTGCGGGCTGATGCAAAGGAGTTTATTAGACATGGAAGAAGATAAAGGAAAGGAGGATGAAAACAGAACAAACCCAATATGGTTATCAATTACTATTTAAAAAAAAGAACACAGTTCACACTTTAATGCCATTGGCCTAGAAGGTAATGGCTGCCTCAAATATATGTGTGTGTGTGTGTGTGTCTGTGTGTGTATGTAGCTCAATTTGATAAAGTTTAAAGATATTTTTATAAATTCAGATCCTTAAATTATTTTAACCTTGATTTTTCGATTCTCAATTGTTTTCTTCCCATTAAAATATATAATATATATATATATATATATATATATATATATTTTAACAATTCAGTTACATGGTTAAAAAAATCTAAAAAGAGAGAATGGTAAATTAATTACTTCCTTACTCTCTGGCATTAAGAACTCGAAAATTCAATGCCGACCTTTCAAAAGTACATCACCTATCCCTATATTGAGCTAGTTCTATCCAGTCCACCTTATTACACCCTATCTCTGTATTGAGCTTGTTATATCCAGTCACCTCATTAAACCCTATCTCTGTATTGAGCTGGTTATATCCAGTCCCCCTCATTACACCCTATCTCTGTATTGAGCTAGTTCTATCCAGTCCCCCTCATTACACCCTATCTCTGTATTGAGCTAGTTCTATCCAGTCCACCTCATTACACCCTATCTCTGTATTGAGCTGGTTATATCCAGTCCACCTTATTACACCCTATCTCTGTAATTGAGCTTGTTATATCCAGTCCACCTCATTACACCCTATCTCTGTATTGAGCTTGTTATATCCAGTCCACCTCATTACACCCAATCTCTGTATTGAGCTTGTTATATATCCAGTCCACCTTATTACACCCTATCTCTGTATTGAGCTTGTTATATCCAGTCCACCTTATTACACCCTATCTCTGTATTGAGCTTGTTATATCCAGTCCACCTTATTACACCCTATCTCTGTATTGAGCTTGTTATATCCAGTCCACCTTATTACACCCTATCTCTGTATTGAGCTTGTTATATCCAGTCCACCTCATTACACCCTATCTTTGTATTGAGCTTGTTATATCCAGTCCCACTCATTTTACCATATTTCTTTCAGGTCCATTTTAATTCTATTCTCCCATCTACGTCTAGGTCTTCCCAATGATCTCTTCCCATTAGGTTTGCCAGTTCACACCCTGAACACTGTTCTAGATTCTCACATTCACACTGTATTGAGTTGAGTACAGGGTATGTAACCTCCCCTCCCCAGTATTCTCATCACTCTTTGGACCAAATATCTTCCTAAGCACCTTGTTTATGAACACCCTAAATTTATTTTTGTTGTATGAGATAGATACCATGTCACAAACCCATAGAGAATAACCAGTAAAACTGTGTTGTATATTCAGATTTTTACATTATTTGTAAGCAGGCGAGATGTCAACAACTTACTGACCAAGTATTAACATGCATTTGCTCAGATTGTATGTAGAATAAATATTGAAATATACCAGCCATGATTGATTTTTGTAACATCACTAGAACACTAAGGCTGAAGTATACATATGATTTGCTGGTAATAAAGTGAAAAGGAAAAATAACTATTTATTGTATAAGCTATAGGAGAGCTTGAAGCTTCGAAACAAACATCAACTTTGACCTTACTTCAAAAATTCTGGCTTCGAAGCTTCGTCAGAAAAAATAATGATAGCTAAAATACTCACCTTATGTTCATATTTAGCCATTATGAGCTGTTTCATTCCTTACAAATTAATATTCATATGAAAAAAAACCTGAAGTAATTGAATTGAATGTTATGATAGTAACTTAATTTGTCAGATTAACACGAAATATTACAAAAAATTGTACAATAAAACATTTTCCAAGTAATTTTAGTGCATGAGGTAATATAAATAAATACAATATTTTTTTCAAGCATTAAATTAAACTATAAATGAAAAATTCCTCAATTTTAAATATTATCATTTTGTTTGGATGTTAAAACCTTCATTTAGTGGGATTTGGAAACTTAGAGAGGATCAAGGCTTCAAAGATTACGACAGGTTTTTTTCTATAGCAATTAGAATCTAGGCTAGTGAGGAACTAAGTGCGACATCCTTAATAAAATGATGCAATAAATAACCAAGCTATTATATTTGTTGGTAAAGGTTATAGCCACATCTAAATAGTAAATATCATATTCTTTAAATTGAAAAATTACACCTGGAACTCTGAACTCAGGAGCTAGGGGTGTGCAAAGCTTCGAAACTTCGACTTGGCTTCGACTTCACTTCGCAATAAATTCTGGCTTTGAAGCTTTGCCAATAAAGATATTGACAGATAAAATACTCCATTTATATTCAATTACAGCCATTCTGAGCTGTTTTATACTTTACAGATTAATATTCACATGGAAAAAAGCTGAAGTGATTGAATTATAAGGTGTGATAATAGCTTGATTTGTCAGATTAACATGAAATATTACAAACATTGATGCAATGGACCATTTTCCAAGTAATTTTAGTGCATAAAGTTATATAAATAACCACAATATATTATTTCAAGAATAAAACAACTAAAAGAAAATATTCAAACTTTAATTTGGCTTTGAGAATATTTCATATATTTGATTCGAGTTTGCTTCGAATTGACAAAGTCGACTTTGCACACCCTTATCCAGGGTCATTCTTCACTCATATTTTAAGGCAGAGTCTGTGATGGATGTGCAGAAATAATCAGCTACTTATGTGTAATCAATTAAAATCATGAGCTATCAGATAACGCAACCATCTTAGACTCAGTAGGGCACAAGACAACTCCTGATTAGCTTGGTGGTTAGAGCATTGGCGTACTAAACCAAAGGTCCTGGGCTCGATTCTCGTATAATTTTTCAATTTAAAGAATATGATATTTAAATGCGGCTATAACCGTAACTAATAAATTTAATAACTATGCTATTTAATTTGTTATTATATGCACATTCGTAAATTTGGCAGCATACAACTTTACCAAGTCGAAGGTGGTGTTATCTGTTCACACATTTTTAGCTGACAATTTCCGCACGTTCATCACGGACTCAGCCTTAAAATATGAGTGAAGAGTGATCCTGGGCATGGCATGAGTCCTAGATATCTCAGAGATTAGAGCATTGGCGTACTAAGCCAAAAGTCACAGGTTCGATTACTGTGTTCAGGTGTCATCTTTCAATTTAAAGAATATCCTTGATAAAGTTACATCAAACTGAACCAGGCTATCAGGGATAAACAAACTCATTTTTACTGATGTCACATAGAAAAAAAAAGATAAACAAAAATGGTGTGTTATATGGTGCCCATTTAGAACTAAGAGTGAATTTATTAAAATTAGGTTCAATACTAATCAAAGTGTATCCAATTTAAAATGGTATTTAATGTTTGTCCATCAACATATCCAATATCTTTGCAGTTCACAAACTTTTTGATACAAAACAAAATTAATGTTGAAATCCATCTAAAACAAAGAAATGATATAGATCAAGATCTGTCCTAACAAATTAAAGTTGTAATTTGTACAGTCCAAAAACAATCACTATAAAATGGTTGAAATTGTCTCTCATGTGTGACTTAAGCTATCCAATTTTTGTTTAGCAATGTGGAGGCCCACTATCCAATTTTTAACAGCCAATCATAATTTCTGGTAACATATAATATAGAATCGTAGCAATTTGTTAGTTGTATATTGTACATTTCACACTTTAATAAACCAATTATTATTTCAAAAACATGCCACAATCTATGAAGACTATAATGTCATTGTGTATGGTATAAAATATACTTTTTAATTCATATTAAGTAGACTATATTTTTCTTCATCTCTAAATGACTATTCAAATTAAGAAGTTCCAGATAATCTTGAATTGTAATATTATGTTTACAAATAAATTATCGCAGTTTTTGCAGTTTCATTTTATCATTAGAAACAAAATATTGCTTGAAGAATTATAAGTTTCCAAAAAGAGGTGATATCCACAGATAAATCTAGAATAAATTGTTTTATTTTTTTCCCTTGTATAATAATGGTGAAAAATATCACTTCTGTTTTTTAGTAAATTAATAATTTTAAATCACTGTCGATGGAAATTTTTTTCAGGTGGAAGTTAAAAAAAAGTTCAAAGTGCTGGGCATCTTTTTTTTCTTTTTCTCTTTTTAAAATTTATCATCAAGCCAGCATACAAACACAGCTCCAGTCTTGTCTCGTTGTTAAGATTCCCGCAGAACGGATGGACGTAGTTACATGTCTTGAAAGCACGATGATACGAGATCATTCATACGAACCAAACCGAGGAAAGTGCGGGATTGGACCCCCAACTTTCCGTCCCCCCACTAGCCCTGCGCTTCGGGGCAGTTGCCTTCCTTGGCCTAATGACACAAAAATTCAATCAGTAGGTCCATTTTTTTTTTGTAACTTACAAATGTGCTCACACACCGTCTAAGAATATTCACATGTCTTGCTCTTCGATTGTACCTGGAAAAAATGGCTGAAAATCTGTAAGAAAGCGCTAGAACAAGGAAGGAAGGAATGTGGGAAATTTGAAGCTGAAAAGAGGTTATGAAGCAACTGTTCTGATACTTCATGCAAAAAGAGAAAAGAGCTAAAAAAACACGCGATTTCAAAATGTGAAATATATTAATCAAGTTATCTAATATTTAATAATTTAGTTTATCATGAAAAAGCAAGTCAAAGTTAAACTATCAGCCATGAAAAAATACTTACTACAAATTTAGAAAAGAGCAAAGTGATTGAACACTTTACTTAGTTAAATTGTGTAATGAGCCATTAATCGAGCTCCGCTATAATACATGTGTCTGTTATGGACCAGTGATCTAATCAAAACTAACGGTAATTATCTACAGATATCGAAATTGAGAACTAAGGGCAAAAAATAATCTACAGTTAAAAAAACTAACATTTTCAAACGAAATAATATTACCAAAAAATAAAATCTGAAAAAATCAAACTATAAATTTTGTTAAAATTTCAATATTAAAAAAAAAAAACTAAATTGTATGTGAAAACCGACCATTATTACACAGAGGCCACGCTAGTTGTGACCGGAGCGCAGCGCAGTTTCAGGTGCTCAGATCAATCTGCTGAGGACTACAAGCGCAGGATTCATATCCCAGGTCTTCCTGCTAATATAAGTTCCCTCGAGTTCGCCAACATAGACGATAAGAGGTTATTCCCAATGAAACACAAGGCAGTTATTTCTTCGAACTGCCACTAACTGAACGTTTCTTATGTTTTTCTTTCTCCCTGGTGGTTGTGGCTCTACGTTGTTGTTGCTGCATTATCCTGGCGCGTTCGCGCTCCCTCTCAACCTTCTTCATCTCCGCCATGCGGCGCTCATGTTCCGCCATGTGTCTGCGCCTCATCTCCTCTTTAACGACAATCTAAAACAACAACACATTATTCACATACTGCTACAAGTCTGCGTCTCATATGGATTAGGTAGAATCTAACAAGTTTTAATGTACACCCCTATTATATTGCCCCAAAATAGACTGCATTTTCCCCATAAAAAAAGCTTTTATTAGGGCTGAACAATATCTACTTTTCAATTTGAAGCAAACTTGAATCTAATATGCAATATATGAAATATTCTCGAAGCCAAATCAAAGTTTTAATATTTTTTGTTAGTTGTTTAATGATTGAAAAAATATTATATTGAAATAGTAAATTTTATTTTATGTCAAAGAGGCTGATAGAATGAAATAGTAACACCTTTTAAAGCCGCTACATGTTTTAGAGACTATTTGTTTCAGTTTGTTTGTCACAATTATTATTTTAATGTATGTATTTGATTATAAGTTTGGAATAATACACATTGATAATCGTGATTAAGAAGGCATCCATAGACCAATGATAAAAACAAAGTTATGGCAAAGATAATTAAAATCTTTATATTAAGACATGTAAATATCTGAACATTAAGAACACATAGGATGTATTTAATAACTTTCAAAGTGGATACATTTTCAAACATAAATATTTATCCCTCCTATAAATGTGATCGTATTTTCAGATCAGTACTGTACTAGATTATAACAACTGATCGAAGCACGCACCTGTTCGGCAGTAAGAGGCAGCCAGTAAATACAAGGAGTACATTTAGTTTTACGAAACAAATCATCCAGCAACTTGGCAGGAGCGTCTTCCTCCTTCTTTTTACCTTTCCTTACTGAAATCAAAAATTGGCAACTTATAATTTTAAAGTCTACAAGAAATTAACTAATAAAAATAATTTCCATCAAAAATGTAATAAAATTAACTATTTTATTAATTGTATTTGATATTAATTCAAAATTTTGTTATTTGATTAAATAAAAAAATTGCTATTCGCGCACACTTCTATTTATTTTATTTTTATTGTTTTTATTACCTTTACCAATTTTTTTTAAGCTCCGGGTCTTATTACTCGCTCCGGTTGTACACCTATGTACTAATTACTCTAGTGTGTTAGGAATGAGTAAGATTGAAATTAGAGGTGTACCTGCATTTGCGTGGATAGAGTGGGAAACCATTTAGGTAAAACCACCCTTAATACACCCGGCCATTTTCAAACTAAATATCCCCATCATTGGTAGTCTAGTCCATTGTGAGAGTGGTGCCTTAGACCATGCAGCCACCGAAGCAGGTTTTAATAATATTATAGCTTTAACAAGTCTTACCATATTAAGTTAGAAATAAATATATTTTAAAACTAAGATTATTCTAAAGGATAATTTTAAAATTTCCCGTCCCGTTCCCATCCCAAAATAAAAAAGTAATTCCCGTCCATCCCTAGTTTCAACAATTTATAATAAATCAGGTTGGCTAAACTTTTACTACAAAATTTCCTGATGTGTCCAGGTTTTCTAGACATTTAAAAAAATTCCCAGCTTAACCTTTTTACCATTTTTTCGTTTATTGCATTGATTACATATTTTGGAAAACAATCCTAGAGGTTGTTCAAGATAAACGTTATTTTTCCAGTATTTAATGTTTTATGTAATATTTGTGTCCCTGAGTGTTACAAAACAAACACTGGACAAGGGGTCGGCCATGAACTACATACCACATTGGGGAGCGGGGGGGG
>CABFWB010001945.1:100608-115121 GCA_902151455.1 Timema bartmani
TTTTTTTTTTTTAGATAGGATTGGTTAGTTAATTTTTTTTGGACAGGATTAATAGATAATGGAACAAGAGCCTGAAAAACTATGTACCCCCCTTTGAAATTCCACTTGGAGACCCTGAGTACACCCACATTCGTTTGGAATGAGAGTTGAAAACATTTAGGAAAAATTACCCTTGGTGTATCCAACTGGAATCGAACCTCAATCTCCCTGTCATCGGCAGTCCAGTCTAGAGCGAGAGTGAAGCCAGAGACCAGAGGTTGGCAACCTTTTTGATATCGCGGGCTATATGGATTTTAAAAAAAGTTTGGCTAATTTGAAAAAAAATAAAGCAAAAAAGTAGAGCAAAAAAAATAGTTCAATTTTATATTTGCCATGTAGTAGTTAGTTTTAAGTCCGTTTTTTGAACAAATTGTTTGTTTACTAAATATTTTGTGGGCTAGATAAAATCAGTCAGTCAGTAGATTGCTGACCCTTGCCTTAAATAATTTTACCACCAAGTGGGTCCCTTCAATGTTAATCATCAACGTAACAATTTATTGTGAGAACACATCACATACTGTGCTTGTATTGTGGAAATAGTGTTTTGTACTACGAAAGCTTTCTTCCCCTTCAAAACTCATTTGTGACTCCCCAAACCAACTATAAACTAGGCTTATATAATAGATAAGGCTGTGCCGGACCTGATCTCAACGCTGTGACAGGAACAAAAAGTAAAAAGTAACCACTTCCTTTCTACTTTCTACTGTACGACTGCTCCAAAATATCTTCGGAGCATAAAGGAACAAGATTGCTCCGGACCAGCGTTGTCTGTGACAGAGACGAGGAACAAGTTTACTCTGGACCTGTTACAGCGTGTACTTGATCCGTGGACCAGTGACAAAAAGGAACAGCTCCTTTCGTCTGTCAGGAACAGGTTGTGAATGTGAAGTCAGAGGAGCAGTGATAAAGGAGCAGGTTGAGATCTAACAACCCATCCTTAATTGCAACCCAAGACTTTAGAAAAGGATAAAAGAGGTTAAAAAATGGGTTTGAATCAACGTACCTAGTTCTTTAATTTTATACTTTTCTTGTACCTATACAAAGATCCATAATTTAAAGCTTTTGGTTTTAAATTCCCAAATATTCCAATTTTTATTAGCTTTTTGTAAAATTCCTTGCACTTTCCCTATTTTTTTTCAGAAATTGAAAAACGTCCGTTATTCCAGACCGTGTGGCAATCCTGTCAGAAGGAAATAACTGACCAAATGTGACATGGGCTCTACACACATTTCTTGCACTAACTGATGACTTGCCCCATTCATGTAAGCCCACATGTTTGTATATAATGTTTTGTATGCACTTGGACAGTAAAAGGTAAAATTGCGGATTGTATTAAAGTTTAATGTTTAAAATAAGCAGAACAATCTTGCTTTCAAACCAACTCATAGGGTGACCAAAAAGACCCCAGTACTAGTTATTGTTAAATATTTTATATACTTAACGCTCTTTGCCAATGAAGTGTGTTATTTTATGGCCAAAAAAAAGGTGGATAGCAATTTCAGCACTTACTCTACACAGTGTGTGTGTAGTGTTTGTGAAATATTACATTACATTTTTGCCAATATAGTGAATCCTCTGTGCCTAGTACTAATCTTACAGTGGAAGGACTTTTCAGTCTCTCTGTGTTATAGTTTATAATTACACAATGAATATCAATCCACCGGTTGCAAATCATTATAATTACTGCACACTGTCCTTACAGGGAGGACCACATTTCAATTGGGCTAAATTAGTTGAAAAATTACACTTGGACACAATAATTGAACCCGGGACTTTTGGCTTGGATTCGAGGATAGCTGTGGTATAGCATTTGTGCAATAAGCCAAAGGTTCTGGGTTCGATTCCCATATCTAAGTGTCTTTTTCAACTAATTTAAATTAATTAATATTATTACATAGCTAATGTTTTTCTATCAACTTACATTTTCTGCCCCCTCAGCGTCTTCCCAAAAGGATTTGTCTTCCTTCCAATCATCGTCAGTGTTTTTCTTTACCACGGCCAGTTGGTCGGCCTGCTTGCTAGTCTCGCCAGCCCCAGGGCTGTTGCTCCCCTTGGCTGATAGGTCATTCTCTTTTGAAGATTCATCTTGCTCAAGCGAACTAGAGGATGACTTCCTCCGTCGTCTCGAGTGTCTTCGTGAGTGTTTGCTCGACTTGTCATGCCTCTTTTCAGAAGACTTTTCCTTTTCTTTGTCTTTATCCTTTACACGTTCACTTTTTCTTCTCATATTAAAGCTGGTAGCAATGTCTTATGAAGACCTACCTCCCTTACCTAAAAGACAAAACATATATATATAGATAGACCCCTGTATAAATATAAATTATGTAACAGTGACAAATTGCTTCATAAATAACAGGTGATTTTTCTTATACAATCTTGTATAAATGATAAAATGGCTTATAGTTCTTCACACACAAATCCATTATAAATTTTTTTTACATCCATTAGGTACCGTTTCCAACCTGTGGCCTGGGTCAGTTTTTTATTCAAGTTATATATTTTCCATTCCCGACTTGCTAGGCCCGTCGTAGCTTCATGTATCTTATAATCCAACTTATTACTAGAACAGGCACAGCATCCAGTCCCCGGCCATTAATTTATCAATGTGAAAGGGTACACCCACATTTCACCAATGATAAATTTTTCGGCCATGCCGGGAATCGAATCTGAGACCCTTAGCTCAGTAGACTGACACGCTACCGACTGAGCTAAGGTGTCGAATTCACGAGGAAATGGTGAATCCAATGATAATAGATAGTTAAATTTATTTGAAATTATTTAGTTTTTACAACATTTCAAAGACTTTTGAGCCATAATTGCTTGTAATATGTTATATTTTACTTAGAAAGTAAAATTGTTTATTTTGTGAATATTAACTAAGATACCTACTAATTTATTGTTGAATGGAATGGTAATAAGGTTAAATCAATTCAGCTGAGTAATTACCATAGTGAAGGGTAGGTTAAGCTAGGACGGTAAGGAACTTAAAGGTTTAACGGTAATAATATAAATATAGCCTACATTATTTTGCCTTAAAATGTATAAGCAATTATCATTATCATTATCATCATCGTGTCTTACTACCCGTTCGAGTTATACGCACTTATGCTAATAATGTGTAATGGTAGGGTGATTGTGAGATGAAATGGAGGACCTACAATTTAACGTAGGATCCGAACCCCGGTGGTAGCCTGGCATTCCACACATTCACAAGTTGTGATTAATTCACGTCTTGTCAGAGGTGAAGGAAGGGTTTGGCAATCAGATAAATCTGTGCCGGGACCGAGGGTTGAACCCCGGACCCTAAGCAGAGAGGTCTGACACCTTACCCCTGGACCGTCAGGTCACCAATTAATTATTAGACCTATATTATTTCATTTTAATATTTTATTTATATTAGGATAACTTCTGGTGGGTGTGTCCTCTCAGATCTTTACTACATTTTCAGTTCAGTTTTAGTGGAGCCTTATGCGAGTTTGCTGGATGTAAAATCACTAGTGGATGTGCAAAAATATTTTTGTTTAGATAAGAAAATTATAACTTATTTAACCATTTATAAGAATCGTCGTTTGTGAAAGAAAGTGAATTGTGATTGCTTCAGAAGTTGATTGTGATTTAATCGACTCTACAAAATATTTCTTCCTGCGCCACTTAGGTGAGTTTGGTTTCGTATTGTTCCCTATAGCAATTTTTTTAATAATCTTGAATTTAGTAGGATGTCATTGGATTACCCCGCATTTTTGTGAGTGTAGTGCTAGTATAAATTTTGTGTTTTCTGTTTTTTAGAAAAAAGATTGGCCTGAAAGGTATGGTTCTCAAGTTTTGTCCCGTTCATTTTTGTATCATAACCTTTGCCCTATCCCTACATTAGTTATCAATATTAAGACAAGGCGCAAATGGATCGTCAATTGAATGTTCAAAATCATATATCAAAATATTTATTTTAAGTGTTTATGTTGGTGAATTCATTCATTAAAAGTAGGGCTGTATCCAAATAGTATCAAAGTACTCTTAAAAGGATCCTGCTTAAGTAACTAGTCCTAGTATCATTTAAAATGGTGGGTATTATCAATGTAAAGAGAAATGAAAGGTAGCCCCACTTGCAGGAATTTTATTGTGTCATTATTTAAGTCAACCGGTACACAGCAGTTATATTTTAATAGAAAAAAGTCAACCATACATATTTTTAAAAATAATTAGAGTAATGACGTTAATTGGTCATTGGTGTGGACTTTAAAGGTTTATTTATTTAAAGTTCCAAATGTGACCGATTTTTAACAATGTAGTTGCTCTTCCATATAGCTTTGTGTTTATCATGCACTGATTCGTGTAAAGGATGATATTACAAACTAAGGCACTAAGATGTATTTCGTCATCTGGATCTACCTTCTATACGTTCTACATTGGATAATATAATGTTTTGAACTCCAGTAGATGAAAAGTCAATAATAAAAGAGTTGCCAATCAAACACTGCATCAACGTGTCGGCAACTTATTGCTTACACCCTTGGACACAAGGCTGTGTGAGGGGTGTATCAGCATCCTTTATGACAATTCAGGCGGATCTACACTGGGTTACGTAATTAACAATGCTACTGGCATAGATAAATTAAAATATCATGGCAAAGCCGCGTAAGTAGAGAATTCGGATACAACCTGTGTTTTATTTAGAAAACTCAACCAACGACACCACTAAAAATGGTGTGTCGAAACGACTCTTAACCAAATATAGAAAAATAAATAAAACTATGGGCCATACTTTTTGATTGAAAGTAAATAAACGTGGAAACAGTACTTAGTTTACGAATTAACCTGAAACGCCAAGCCCCAAATTTACAAGGATAATCTATTGAGCCACTGGACAAAAATATGGAGGGCAAGATAATACCGTATTTAGGCATCAATACTAAGTAAAAAATAACGAGACTATGTAACAAAGAGTAAAGTATACTCACTTAACGGCTACAATAAAAACTACTGTGATGATTTATTACAAACATTTCCTTAGAAACAAAATAATTATTAGGTAACGCGTGCATTTATCTAAGCAATGTTGCCAGAGAAAACTTAGCATACTTAGCATAAAGCGATTACAGCACTCTAAAGCAAACTTCATTTTATGTATCAGAGCGAAATTCATTATAGATAGATCACAAGTTTAAAAAATATTTGATTTATTAAATTATTTAATATTGATATACAACTACAGTATAAGAGTTTGTGAAGTGTTAAAAATCTCGAAATACTCTTTTGGAACTTTATGTATAATCGTTAATAATAAGATCTATATAAAGATATTAGAAATTAAATTACTCGTTATTCATAATATTACAGTTTGTTAAGAACTATGCTTCCCTCGTGATTGTAGCCACATTTACTAGGTAGTGAAACAAAGATTACTTTTTTTGAGTCAACTGTGCAAAGACATTGGTATTTGATATATGGATGGGTTTCTAATATAACATAATGGCCATAGTGAATTCAGTCAGGTACTTTAATCTTATTTTGAATACATTTTTTTAAACACTGAATATCTAGTTGCAATCTCAAAGAATGAATAGCGTTTGTTTTGTTTGTTTTTTAAGTGCAAAATCTACTTATTTATCCATCCATCAACTAATTGTAAGCTATATGTATTGTGTTCAGAGATAAAATACCAAATATTGCTCTTGTCTTTATTTACTGTGCTGCCCTCTTTAGAGGTAGATATGAACCTTTAAGCTTTACAGCTCTAGCTACTTTGCCAACCATTTTGTAATCGACTTTACTAGTGGTGGCAATAAGAGAAGGAGCCGTTTGAGGATACCCACGGTGGAATACCTCATCTCTGGTTTACACTTTACCGTTTATAGCAGAGACGCGAGAGGTTTGTCTTGATTGTTGTGTCTATTTTATACATCGCGGACCAGTGTTTGATGCAAAAATCAGTATCGGTCACTTCAAGGATTTAGCGTAGAAAATTGATGTTCTTCATTCTAAGTCATAAGTAAAGTTATTTTGCTGAAAACCTGGAAAAGTGTTAGGACTGTTAAGTTTGAAAGGTAAGTGTTTTAAATTGGTGATTTCGCATGTGTCAAAAGTTTTTTTTTTAATAGCCCATGGTTTTAGGGAGAATTTAATTGGGGAGGCGGGGTTCTCAAAATCGTAGGTTTAGGACATGATGTTAAAACCTACAATTAAACCCTAAGAAAAATAGCATTGTTATTTTATACAGTAGTCGTGGAACTTTATTCGTATAAAAGGGTTGGTGGGGGTGGCAAGTAACAAAAAAAAAGGTTTTTTTTAGGATGTTCTATCCTTCCTCCGGTTAATTTTAGAAAATTGGATCTTCCTAAAAGCTATTTTAGTTCCCCGTTAGAAGAATTTTTAATAATCTCTTTTAATAGCTAGAATAATTAGCTAGAATAAAATAGTTTAGAATAATTCTTTTTTTTTTTAAATTGGCTTGGTAGGCCTACTCATAAAGGTAATTTGGAGTAGACCTCGTTTAACAAATTTTTTTGAAAATGGTAATACTTCTAAAAAATATTTTAAAAAGTGCTCACCAGATTTTTACTTTCTCTCTATCTTACAGGTAGAGAAAGTATGGTGATCGTCAAAAAAATCGAACTCGAGATTTTGATGAATTTTGACGTTTCATGACTCCCTGAATCCGAAAAAGTGGTTTTTGAATTTCCGTCTGTCTGTCTGTCTGTCTGTCTGTACCTCCAACTAGAGCCTAAACTATTTTACCGATTGAGCTGAAACTTGATATCTAGGGTTTTCATAGGGTTGCCCCGAGGGGTTTTTGGAATTGGATATCTACCCCTAAAATTAAGGGTAGTTTACTGAAGGGCAAAAAGAGAAAAAGTCGATTTTCTCAAAATCGGCTCTAACGATTTTGATTAAATTTCATTTATGAACATTAATAAATATTCCAAACAAAATGGCTACTCTCAATATTTCGGCAAAATGGCTTTAAGGGCTCCGGTCTGATGCGTAAATTAACATTTTTTATAATAGCTCCGAAACTATTTGAGATATGAAATTACTTAGCATTACAAATATGTATATATATTTATAATACAGATATTTTATCCGAAACATATTTTTATAAAATCAATAACTTTCAATCTATACGCAATTATATGAATTTTTTTAACTTTTTGGACATTAAAGTTTAAGTATTGCGACCGTAAAAAAAAACTAACCTGAAATGTTGATGGATGTCGACGTCTCATGACCCCCCGAACCCTAAAAAATAGTCTTTGCAATGCCGTCTGTCTGTGTGTCTATAAAAACTTAAAATTAAGGGTAGTTTACTGAAGGGCGAAAAGAGAAAAATTTGGTTTTCTCAAAATCTGCTCAAACGATTTTGATTAAAATTCGTATCTAGGCGTTGATTAAGATTATAAATAAACTGGCTATTTTCATTTTCCTATGAAAATGATTTTTAGGGTACTTTACAGAAGCGTTAATTTCCGTATCTCCACAACTATTTGAGAAACTAAACAACTTATCATTGCAAAATTGTAGGACTATTAGAAATAAAAAACTTTTATTTGACATATATTTTTATAAAAGCAACAGTTTCTGAGATATTTGCAAATATATTAATACAATTTTGTGAGCTTTAGTTGTAAACATATACTACTTAAGTCTTAACGCAATAATTCTCCAATGCCATAGAGTAATTAAATATAAGTATCTAAAAAAGTATGTTATTTTTCCTTAAAGCTCTTAGGAGAAATGTTTGCATAGCAATGATCTATCTCCATTTTAGACTCAATAGTCAATATTTACATTTTTTAATGGTCAAAATGTATAAATGAATAATTAAATATCAATGCGATGACTTGAAGATGTGCAACACCTTATAAAATGTTAAAATTTTAACCAGAAATCGAAAATTTAATACGAAGTTTTGACCCTTGTGGAAGACATTAAACTGTTTGAAATGCTCTTAGGTAGACAAAAATGCGCCTCTTTTCTCATTGATTCTATATCATTTTATATTATTTTATGCGTGTTCTTATGTGGAGTGGTGATGATACAATCAATGTACATTATTCCATTCAGAAATCTTGTGAGTTTATAGAAAGAGAGAGAAAGTCTGTGCGGTGCGCCGTACCATTTATTTAGACATAAATTATATTCCCCAGAATCTATTTGAAGTGGTCATCACTCAGATTTATTTTTTTTATTTGGAGTGGCCTAAAATCTATTAGGAATGGTCCTTGCCGGGAATTCTTTTTTTCTCAAGTTAGATGCCAATAGAAGCTCTTTAGAAGCCCCCCAACAAATGTTTGAAAATCTAATGCTTTTAGAAGCTAATTGGAGTGGTCCTTGGATTTTTTTCTAAATATTATTTGCATATATAAGCTATTTGGAGTGGCCTCCTACGTGTACTTTTAAAAATCGGATGCCTTTAGAAGCCATTTATAGTGGTCCTTAACCTAGCAAGATTTTAAAAATTGAATGCTTCCACAGATTATTTGAAGTTTGATACAAGGCCTTTTTTTAAACTTCATATTAAACTTAGGGAAATTTTGGGGAGGGGGTTAAAAAACCTCCCCCTCCTAACGCTATTAAATAATTCCAGTTAATTTCCTGTAGGCCTACTTAACATTGACATTCTCCTGAGTAAACATAATTTTAGAAATTTACTGAAATATTTGTGTATCTTATGTGTCTCGACTACTTAAACGAAAAATGAATTTGACTTCTAAAATTATGTTGCTTCGATTAAAGATATGATTTCTTTTTTAACTCGGATAAGTATCTCGGTGGTAGCTTAAACAAAAGGCAACAATCTCTTGTTGAGATTGCTGGTGACGTCTCAGGGCTCGGATAAGGAAATGCGGGTAGGCCTACACACCTTCCGAATCTATCTTCTTTATCCCTACCACATCAGTATTTTTATGTGGCTAGCCCGAATGTAAGATTGCAATAACATTATAATAATACAATCAATAAATTAATGTAAAGAGGCCTCAGACTTTAGTAGAGGAGCTTCATCTTAAGGCGACCATCTTGGTCAGCGAGAAAGTATCAATCGCTGTCAGGACACACGATATAAAATACAGTGGTCTGTTTCATTTATCTAGTACTACTTCTCTATTCTGTTTAAGCTCATTCTCCCTTTCGCCTTTCACCCACAACCATCCTTTGTCATGTCAATAAGAGGTGAAAGAAAATTATGAGACTTCCTATCTCAAGGTAAAGAGGA
Organism: Timema bartmani; assembly: GCA_902151455.1. Lineage (NCBI taxonomy): Eukaryota > Metazoa > Arthropoda > Insecta > Phasmatodea > Timematidae > Timema > Timema bartmani. The sequence continues at coordinate 109,856 of CABFWB010001945.1, forward strand.
AAGCTCGCTGCTGCTAGTTCTCAAATATCTTAACATTGTATGTTGTTAGCCCATCAAAAAATTACTGTATTAGTTAGAGGAAGGCTAAGTCAAGAGCCCTTTTCCATCAATCCTAGTCTCATAGCTCATATATTTAAAAAGTCGTTTAAAATAAGCTAATGTCACATTTTCCCACATTTGTTTCTATTAATAAAACTCGAAATATGGGGTTGTTAAGGAAAAATAGCCCCAATGGAATCTTTCGACTTTATTTAGGCAAGAACCATATTTTGAAATAACACATCGTATAGGAATAATTAAATATTGCGTTAACTGAACGTCTGCGCGGCATTTTCTCGTTTACCGAGGCGGTGCCCTACACCATGGCTTCTCAACCTGGGGGTCGCGTAAATAGTATTGGGGGTCGCAGAACATTTGGAATTTTTTTTTTATAAATAATATGTAACTAATCTTATCCTTAATTTTCGACCACATTGACGACATTGCTAGTTGTGACTTTAGGCTGCACTGTTGTCTCAACACGACAGTGTCTCGGCTTGCTTTTTGCTGGCCAGGGAGATTAACAAAAGGTTTAAAAGTACTTTCTGTTGTGACTCATTCTTGGCGGCTTGTACCTTGAAAGTGAGACAGAGATAAGAAATACTAGCATGTAGATTTAAAAACTCATCATCAGTACTAACCGGTTGAGTTCCACAACAGTTCACCAACTCGTGTCACTAAATAGTTTCACCCGGTGCGGAAGGCCTATTAGCAGTTTGTGATCCATTGTGTTTGGAGCTCTTGCTAGTTGTTCACTGTTCAGTGTTAGTTGCACAGTGTTCAGTTGTTCAGTGTTAGTTGCACAGTGTACAGTTAAGTTTTTCAATGTTGACTGTACAGTGTTAAGTTGTTTAGTTGTTCTTCTAGTATCTCCAGCGTACAAAGATGTACTGGACGAGCAAATAATTAACTGTTACCAGTTATTGGCTGCCATAATTTCAAAGACAAATTGTAATAAAATCGAAATTATCTTACCCATGAATAAGTGGTTAAATTTGTTAAAGACTAAGACATCAGATAATACTGGAGCTATACATCCCGCAGAACCGGGATCATCCAGCACTAACAAGAATGTGCAGATATAGAACACTGAGGATATTTCTCATTCGCGCGCAAAAAAGAGGAAATACAATTAATCATTTTTGCAATATGGATTTACTTTTATTTCCACAAATATTGAAGACAGACCTATCTGCTTGATTTGTAATGAATGCTTGGCGAGGGAAAGTCTCAAACCTGCAAAATTAAAAAGATATCTACACACAAAGCATGCTTCCTATTCCAATAAGCCTGGACAGTTTTTCGAAAGGATATTAGAGTTATCGAAAAAACAATCTCTTGAAACTCGTGTACTCATCGATAAAAAGTACTTAAGAGTATCTCATGAAGCCTTTTACTTAATTGCAAATGCTAAGAAACCATACACCATTGTGTTGCCAGTGGCAATTATAATGAATGAAATTATTCACGGGCAAAAATATGCAGACGAATTTAAAAAAAAACACTAATATGATACTGTGGGTAGACGAATTTTCGAAATTAGCAATCACCGGTGTGAGCAACTTATTAAAATAATTAAAGAAAGTTCGAAATTTGCAATTCAGCTGGATGAATTGAATGACATTACAAACTTCGCACAGCTATTGGCATATGTCAGGTATTGTTACTGTAACAGTGTCCACGAAGATTTACTATTTTGTCGGTAGTTAGATGGACGTACAACTGATGAGGCAATTTTTCAAAAAGTGAATGGATTTTTCAAAGAATCAGGGCTAGAATTGAATAACTCTGATTCATCGAGAGGCATTAGTGGCCAAGAAAGTTTCTACAGATCTGAATGCTGCACTACAAGATGCGGTTAAGGTTGTCACTTTTATTAAATGTTATGCCCTTAATAGTCGCCTCTTTGCAAATTTATGTGATGAAATGGAATCCAATTTCAGAACACTTTTACTGCATACAGAAGTGCGATGGCTATCAAAGGGACGAGCATTGAGACGGCTATTAAGCGGGGTTTCCACATGCAATGATTATTGGCGCCACTCGACTGGCGCCAGTTTAGTGGCATATGGAAACAGGTAAATTCCACTGGCGCCGTATGACTGGCGCCAATAATCATAGCGCCAGTAAAGTAAGAAGCAGTTGAACTTATTGGCGCCAGTACCCTGTTTGTTTGTAAACAGTGTTTAAATTGCTAATAGTTTTTTTTACGAACGATGGTGACACTAGAAAATAAATGATCAACAAAATATAAAATAATGTTCCTCGAGGCATATGAACAGTATCCATGCTTGTGTAACCACAAAATTTCTTCATTTATAAAGACAGAAATAAAAGAAACGAGGCATTGAGAAAAATAGTCGAGGTTATGTCCGATGCAGTCACAGAATTTAGTATAGGCGCTGCAAAGGCCAAAATACGTAGTATTCGAAATCCATTTACGAACCCATAATCTATGCTTTCGCTTCTTTCTTTTTAATTTTTTCTGGAGTTCTAAAGACACGATTTGCACTACGACATCAATACTTGCATTAACTACGGCAGTTGACGCCATGTTGAATACTGCGCCAGTAGAAAAATGTTTGATGAATGTGGAAACACAAACTGGCGCCATTAATATTGGTGCCATTAAACTGGCATGCTACTTGCGCCAATAATCATTGCATGTGGAAACCCCGCTTTAGTGTGAAAAAAAGTAAACAATACTATTTCTGTCTGAAAATAACTCTGAATATGTAAATTTATTTCACAATTAAAATTGGCTGTGCAAATTATGATACTAAATTATCATTGCAAATAAAATATGGAAACTCATTTTCCATTAAGATAACGTTGAGACTACCTGTATGTGGATATCTTCAATTTTGATCCTATCTTCGCAACTATTTGAGATACGAAATAACTTATCATTGTAAAGTTGTAGTACTATTGATTATAAAAAAGCTTTATTTGAAACATATTTTCATAAATCAATAGTTTTCAAGCTATAAGCAAATACTCTTTTTAAATAGAGGTTTGGGAAATGGGGAATGATTGTTATACTCTTTGGTGAATCGAGATGGTCTTCTTTTCTCAATTTTTATGTAACATTATATATTATTTCATTTATGCTCTTTGGTGAAATGTGATGATTTTTTTACATCTTATTTCTGCAACAATGTATATTATCTCGTTTCACAAATCTTACTAGTTTTAAGTAAATGTGTCCAATTTTAGATAAAGGAGACAGAAAGTCTGTCCAGTGCACCCTACCATTTATTTTATATTAAAAGTCGATTCTCCATAATGTTTTTATAAATAACAAACCATAACAATGAATGTTGAAAATAGTCATTGGGCGGTGGATCTTGCACCCATATATTCAAGTTTAGTCTATTATATTTAATAGCTTCGGATATATTTGAAGCAGGCTAGGTTTCTTCTCTCTAACGTCATCAAAAATACTGTATATAATATAAAGTAAGGATAAAGTATTTGGCCATTACCAGCCTAAGTTTCCAGCCACTGTAATCCCGTAGCCTTCATTGTTGTCAACTCATATAATCAAAAATACCGTCAAAAGTTATAAAAATTATCTAATTTACTGATATATTTATTCTAAATAGAGTTAAATGATCCTGGGGTTGTATAAATATTAGCAATAGGCTAATCCCGTCCAACTGTGTTCTTAACTAGCGCTCAAACAGTGCCCTCAGCCAACAGAGTTATGGAATATAACTACTAAACTAATTATTAGCGCCTTCCACCTACTGAGGGTTGATAGTTTGGCGCATGCGCGAGCAATTCCAACGTCATTCACTATTCTTATCGTCAGAGTCAAGTGTCCACCCAAGAATTTGGATAGATTTGAAACATTTTTCTTACGTTGTATCCTATTTTCAGGAGACAAGGATTGCCTTAAAAAGCGTCCTTTGAGGCTTCAATTTAATATATTTTCTGACCCCCATACCCTCCACACTTCCCGGTTTGCACCCCCTGGAGAAAAATCCTGCGGGTGCCATTGAAAAAAGGCCTCTTAAAATATAGGTCTGTGTCAAGTCTACTTTAAATTGTAGTCAATTCATAATCAAAATGAATCGAGCTGCCAAAATCCTTGATGAAAGATAAAATATATTGTTACTCACTTGTTTTTTAACCACTTCCATTTATAAAGCGATAGAATACTTTCCCACTTGAAAATAGTAGAAGGGCCATTCATTTGTAGGAAGAACTGCGGAAAGGGGAGGGGCAGCGGATAGCTAACCCCCTTGGGGGAAAAAAATTCACTTCCCTCTAATATTTTTAGAATACGAAGCTGAAAGATGGCCTTGCATAAAACTCCAAATAGATTCTGTAGGCTTCCATTGTTCAAATATTTTTCGGGGAAATACCACTCAATATTGTTTTAGAGATATTTAAGATTTTAAAAAAAATCCCAGGCAAGTACAAATACTAATAGCTTCTAGTAGCGTTCCAAATTTCAAAACATATCTGGATGACGCCCATTCCAAATAGCTTGTATTCCTATTCAATGTCGAGGTTTGTACAGTCCAATTTATATGATCTATCTAAAGTGACAGCTGCAGATCACACGACTTGGCGTATGAATACATGAACATAGATCTAAAGTTCTAGTTTTATTTATAAACTGGAAACACATGTTGCTACGATGGCGAGTAAAAGATATTAAAATAATCGTATTTACATTCTTATCCCATTTAATTAATAGTGTAAAGGTAAATTAGTAATACATAAAGAAGTATCATTGGAAGTTTTTGATAACTTAAAGATGAAATTTATTGATAAATAATATATATTTACAGAATGCCAAATTTAAGTGAACGTGGGCTTCCAATAAAAATCAGGGGTTATGCCGGGATCACGATCAACTTAACTTTAACTTAACGTAACGTTCACTTATGCCGGGATCACGATCAACTTAAACGTAACTTAACGTAAAGAACCTCCTTGTGTGTTTAAATGGAAGCGATCACGATGCACTTAACTTAACGTTGACTTGCAGTTAACTTAACGTAAGAGATGTCCTGGGAGGTCTTTTACTTTACTTTACGTTACTTGAAGGGTATCACGTGATCTAGCCAGTCAATCATTATGCGAGTGACGTCCTCAGGGATATTTAGTAACTCATTTGTTGGTATTATGACTAATGTTTACTCTTTAGCGTAAGTTCTAGTGATCAGACATTGAAACAAATTAATTAAACTAAAATAGGAAAGCTAAATTTATC
>CABFWB010001945.1:116337-131492 GCA_902151455.1 Timema bartmani
CAGTTAACTTAACGTAAGAGATGTCCTGGGAGGTCTTTTACTTTACTTTACGTTACTTGAAGGGTATCACGTGATATAGCCAGCCAATCATTATGCGAGTGACGTCCTCAGGGATATTTAGTAACTCATTTGTTGGTATTATGACTAATGTTTACTCTTTAGCGTAAGTTCTAGTGATCAGACATTGAAACAAAATAATTACACTAAAATAGGAAAGCTAAATTTATCCAAAAAAAATTGTAATAGATATTTATTATATCGATAGAAAACTATAAACATTCACAGATCATAACTGTAAAACTAGTACAAATCACAGATCATACTCGAGAATGAAGATGTTTGGCTCGAGTTGTTACGTTAAGTTACGTGAATCGTGATCACACATACGTTAAGTTAACTTTAAGTTAACGTTACGTTAAGTTACGTTAAGTTAACGCTAAGTTGATCGTGATCCCGGCATTAAGGTGATCGTGATCCCGACATCAGTTACTTTCCCAGCTTTCTATGAAAATTGGACTATATTAACTTATCAGGAGCTTTATAAAAATTCCTAACAGCTTAAACCCTAATCGTGTTTTAGGACACGTTAAATTGTTTTAATAGGGAGTCATTGCTAATTTAATAAAATATATTATCATCTTTTGGAAGACTTCAACAAGAACCTCCACCCATAAAAAATAAAATAATAAGGCCCTGATTCAGAAGTCAGAACCATAAATGTTGCTTCAGTACCTGAGAAAACCTCAAATTCCTAGAGACAGTGACAGTTTATTATATTTCCAGTAGCTGTCTAAGACACAAGAGGGTTAGCATATTTATGTCCAGTGCTGTACCCGCTAAATAATAGGTCGAGAGATAGATAGATCCCAGACAAAGTGTCACCGCGCTTAGCGGAAAAGCCGTGAAAGTAGTTGTCATTTTCATGACTAGTCCGTTAGTCATGTCAGACGAGATTAATTATTTTTCGTCTTCCGCGCCGAGGAAAGTGTCGAATCAGAGGGGGGGAAAAACTTTCACCGACTCGGTTCCTTATAACTAGGAAACGGTCGCTTTGTTGAAGAATCTGCATTTCGAACAATCCCCCTCTGACGTTGAAAAGAATGGTACGCAATTATAGGATCGCTGAGACGTGTCGTAGACGTCCAGAAATCTTGCGTTATTTTTAACAATTGGTTTGTTATTTCAAAATAAGTTTTTTAAAAGGTATAATTATCTCATTTTCAAGGATGTTTTACTTACAAATATTTCACTTTTTAGATCAAAGTAAATAGTTGGAAACAACAGCCTTCCTAAACAAATAAAGTCTTTTTTTAACAGCGTCACAACAAAACATTCCAAGATAGTTTAGGATTGTTTTAGTTGTTTGGAAGCCTCAAAACTGACCTTTCCATTAAAAAATACCGTAGTCTAAAAACTATTCTATTTGAATATATTATGATGTTTTAAAATAAGAGAAAAAGATAGTGTGTGTTCTTTGTGTACATTGCATATAATTAACCGGTCAGGCTGTCTGTATGTTTACACTAATGGAGTAGGGAGGCTCAGGAAGAATTTAGATTAAGCGTATACGCCATTCACGACCTAAGTTTACTTGGATGACAGCTCAAAAAGTAACTAAAAAATAGTCCCTAAAATATCATTACGCCAACAGCTGATATCTGCCACTGTCACTTGGGACAGCTGTTATGAAAACATATGGTTATGTAGAGTAATGTGATAGTTAACCACAGTAATTTAGGCCAATATTATGCCTCAAAGAATTTTGAAATTGAAATTTTTGAATGACTTGGTGATCTGTAACTTCTCTTCTTTTTTTCTCCTGGGAACTCATTATCAAAAAAACACACACAAATCTATCCACAAATAAAAAGAACCCCTTATAAAATTTCGTGAGATTAAAGTTAGATTAAACTTATATTTAAGTTTGATAAAAGATAAAAGTTTAAAGTTAGATTAAAGTTAGATTAAAGTTAGATTAAAGTAAGATTAAAATTAACCAAATTAGGCCTAATATGTATTCGAACTAAAGAGAAAATATCTGTATACACAAAGTTATTCTTAAAATAATTAGTAATATGATCTAGGATTAAGTTTTTTTACGTTAATACAGAAGCCCAATAATTAAAATAAAAGGTAATTTAACTTAGTTATAAATTATTATAAGTTAGAGTAAGGCGTGGACCTAACAAACTAGAGACTTAATTTAAAGTTAAAAATATAATAAACGCGCACAGTAATAAATTCTATGAAATATATTTAAATTAAACAAAGTCTTAATATTTATTTGAGGTCGTCCACAAAGCTTATTTATCCTTCTATTCAAGTTAAAATAATTATTATTCCGAGCACTTTCACAAAAGGTCTAACAAATATGGCTTTAAAATGGCGACCAACGAATATTAGCCATGTGGTTGATGATGACGCGGACAAGTTGTTTAAAATGGTGTATCCTCGCAGCAGACGATTATATTTTATTCAGTTAAATATTTCTAAAAACAATAAACTAATAATAAAATAGTTAATCATATATAAAATAAATTACAAATATTTTATCTTTACCAAGTAAATACGATGCCTTTATTAAAAGGTATTAATGCATGCACTATACTACACATCATAGATAACATTCCAAAACAAAGAATAGGTACTTTTAATATATGTTTAAAATATTGTTTCGAATTGGGTAAAAAGAAATTGTTAAAAGTAATGAAATAATGTGAGAAAACTTAAGTTTAAGTTATTTTAAATGTAAAATATAACATGTAATTAAAAAACTTAACATTCATAACAAAACAGTGTTCTTTTACAAGTGTTGGTAACCTAAAACCTAAACATATGGTTTTTGAACTGTCATCCAGGTAAAGACCTATCGTGAATGAATTTAACGGTACCTGGAATTGATGTAGAGGGAGAGTGGGAAATCAATTAGGAAAAAAAGAAAACCCTCAGAGTACACCCACCCGGGACTCGAAATCCAGACTATTTCGAGAGTGACACCTTAGACAAGGTGTCGGCAACCTTTTTGGATATCGCAAGATATATGGGGTTAACAAATATGATGGGCCGATTAAAAAAATTGAGCAAAAAATGTTAACTTTACATTTCTAATAATAGTATTAGTTTTTAGTCTATTTTTATGAACATAATTATTTGTTTTGTTACATATTTTGCGGGCCAGATAAAATCAGTCAGCGGGCCGTGGGTTGCCGACCGCTAACTTGGACCATACTAGAGTATTATTGAAATATTATTTTAAAAGTTAGGCCTGAATTTTTTTTTTTACGAAGTGGTAGAAAGATATGTAATTTTTTAAATTGCATTAATTGTTTCAAAAATAACAATTTTTCTATACATAATTTGTTTAGGTTGTTTTTATATAATTCAACGTTTATTGGAAAACTTCTTTGAATTTTAATTGACAGCTGAACTAGTAATTAATATTTAAATAATTGTATCGATATTGTTCATTTTTATAAATATTTAAGAAGGGAAAGAAAAGAGTCAATAGTGAATTGGTCTAATGAGCCTAATTATTGAAAAATGTCTTCCCACAGATATGCCTATTTTTTCAAGACGGGCATTATTTATCTCCCGTCGACTCTTAAAAAGTTGTCTTTATTGTTCTTGTGGTAGGATGGTTAATATTTTCCCAAAGGACTGCAACGACTCAAACAATCATGGCGCAACAATGTGTTCCGCAGTGGATCCCACCGGGACTTTTTTTGTTGTTGTAAATTTCAGCATTATTCTTTTGTTTGTTTCGGACATGTCGGCCTTGCGTGTATCCGGGAAAATAAAATATATAAATAGCGGATTCGTGAAATGGAGCCACGGGTAATCAAACTCAGGGCTACTGGGACAGTATTGGTACAGCGCGTCTTCTTGGACGAGTGACTAGTAAAGTCTGTTCGTGGTAGGTTTTTACCTGGATGACAGTTCAAAAATCAGATGTTTAGGTTTTGGGTTGTCAACACTTGTAAGAGATCACTGTTTTGTTTTAAATGTTAAGTTTTTTAGTTACACGTTAAATACAGGCATTGTATTTACTTGGAAAAGAGAAAATACTTGTCATATATATATATTATTCTATGATTTTTTATCGTATTTCGAAATATTTAACTGAATAAAATATTTTTATCCGCTGCGTGGGTGCATCGTTGTAAAGAACTTGTTTCCGTCACGTTCAATCACATGGTTTAAATTTGTCGGTGGTGACCTGGTGGTCTAGGGGTAAGGTGTCAGACTTTTGTGCTGAGGGTCCGGGGTTCAATCCTCGGTCCCGGCACAGATTTATCTGATTGCCAAACCCTTCCTTCACCTCTGACAGGACGTGTATTAATCACAACTTGTGAATGTGAGGAATGCCAGGCCTCCACCGTGGTTCGGATTCCACGTTAAACTGTAGGTCCTCCATTTCATCTCACAATCACCCAACCATTACACATTAGCGTAAGTGCCTATAACCCGAACGGGTAGTAAGACGTGGTGCTAATAATAATAATAATAAATTTGTCAGTCGCCATTTTGAAGCTATGGTGGTTAGACTTTTGTGAAAGTGATGTAAATAATTATTTTTTAAGTGGAATAAAACGATAAATAAGCTTTGTGTCCGACCACAAATCTATAAATAATATTGGCCTATATTACTGTGGTTAACTATAAAATTCATACATTACCATACGTTTTCATTAAAATTATCCAAAGTGACATATCAGCTGTTGGCCTAGGGATATATTAGGGATTATTTCTAGTAACTCTTTGAGCTGTCATTCAAGTAAACTAAGTTTGTGAATATATTTTAGGCAGACCGTTTATGCTGGATTCACACATAAAGTTGTACTACGCTATACTCTGGAAGGTTTATAGTAGAGTATTTTGTAGTCTTAGGTTTGTTGTTTGCAGCAGCAGTGATGGATGACGAAGAAACTAAACTGTTGTGGGTACATGATAATTATATGCCGTAAGAAGTTAACTTTTGGTGAATTCCGCCATTTTCTGGAATGATAAATCCAACAACACAACACAAAATATCTAAAAGAAACCCACGTACACGTTCTTAAAGCTAGCTCACGTTTCACAGCCACACTGATAAATCTGATTAGGTGTGATTAAATGGGAAGAGGTGGGTAACTGTCCGTTTTGCGCATGCGAAGCACAATACGTAGCGCGAGTGAGATGTAACAGAAGGTGGGGGAGGGGCTTTTTATTTGGTGGAGGGTGGGAGGGTGTTGTTTGGTTGAAATAGAACAACCGGATGTATGTATACCTTTGGCCTTAGCGAGCGCTTAGTTCGCAGTTTAGTAACGTGTCGGTCACTTGGTCCACTTTTAAATAAACGCCATTCACGACCTAAGTTTACTTGGATGACAGCTCAAAAAGTAACTAAAAAATAGTCCCTAAAATATCACTACGCCAACAGCTGATATCTGCCACTGTCACTTGGGATAGCTGTTATGAAAACATATGGTTATGTAGAGTAATGTGATAGTTTACCACAGTAATTTAGGCCAATATTATGCCTCAAAGAATTTTGAAATTGAAATTTTTGAATGACTTGGTGATCTGTAACTTCTCTTCTTTTTTTCTCCTGGAAACTCATTATCAAAAAAACACACACAAATCTATCCACAAATAAAAAGAACCCCTTATAAAATTTCGTGAGATTAAAGTTAGATTAAACTTATATTTAAGTTTGATAAAAGTTTAAAGTTAGATTAAAGTTAGATTAAAATTAACCAAATTAGGCCTAATATGTATTCGAACTAAAGAGAAAATATCTGTATACACAAAGTTATTCTTAAAATAATTAGTAATATGATCTAGGATTAAGTTTTTTTACGTTAATACAGAAGCCCAATAATTAAAATAAAAGGTAATTTAACTTAGTTATAAATTATTATAAGTTAGAGTAAGGCGTGGACCTAACAAACTAGAGACTTAATTTAAAGTTAAAAATATAATAAACGCGCACAGTAATAAATTCTATGAAATATATTTAAATTAAACAAAGTCTTAATATTTATTTGAGGTCGTCCACAAAGCTTATTTATCCTTCTATTCAAGTTAAAATAATTATTATTCCGAGCACTTTCACAAAAGGTCTAACAAATATGGCTTTAAAATGGCGACCAACGAATATTAGCCATGTGGTTGATGATGACGCGGACAAGTTGTTTAAAATGGTGTATCCTCGCAGCAGACGATTATATTTTATTCAGTTAAATATTTCTAAAAACAATAAACTAATAATAAAATAGTTAATCATATATAAAATAAATTACAAATATTTTATCTTTACCAAGTAAATACGATGCCTTTATTAAAAGGTATTAATGCATGCACTATACTACACATCATAGATAACATTCCAAAACAAAGAATAGGTACTTTTAATATATGTTTAAAATATTGTTTCGAATTGGGTAAAAAGAAATTGTTAAAAGTAATGAAATAATGTGAGAAAACTTAAGTTTAAGTTATTTTAAATGTAAAATATAACATGTAATTAAAAAACTTAACATTCATAACAAAACAGTGTTCTTTTACAAGTGTTGGTAACCTAAAACCTAAACATATGGTTTTTGAACTGTCATCCAGGTAAAGACCTATCGTGAATGAATTATAGGTCCATCTTGACGTTTATCTACCTGTTGGTCCTTTCTTGTCGACCAGTTAGTTGGCTGTGTACCACTTTGTCCTCCCGTGTCGACCAGTTTGCTTGCACACAGTTGAATGGTATAAGTATTCACTCTCCCAATAGATTTGACTACCGATGACAGGGAGATAGGGATTTTAGTCCTGGTTGGGTGTAGAGTTGGTGGTTTTTCATAATTGGTTTTCCACTCTCTCTCCACGGAAATGCAGGTACACTTCCTCTAAATTCAACCTTTCTCATCCCTACCACATTATCATAATTAGTATGACTTCAGTAAATTATATAGGATAATATGGTAAGTTATAGAGGAGAAATGAAAGAATAAATAATAATATGGTATGGAGGAGTGGGGGGTTAGCCCCCAAACACCCTCTCCGCAAGGCCTTGAAACGAACCCTCTGATGGCTTTCAGCTCCTTTGTCATTGCTCGCTACACATCTTACGCAAACGTCCAAACACCGCCCAGAGATGGATGCCCAGGAAAAGTTTGGATGTCACTGCTAGAAACTGTGACGCAAGTTGGGATACGCGTGCTCTATGTTTGGTAGCATAGCGGCAGTGTCGTCGACTTTCCAGAAACAGCGAAAGGTTGCAACATTCGAGTTGCGTCGACAGATTTTAAGAAACCTCTTCGTGCGTAGCGGGGCAAGGGGATACGGCTATTACAATATCTCACCCACGACTAAGGTCTAAGGTGTTGGGTTCGCAATAGACTGGATTGACTGATAGGTCAAGGCCATAACAATGTTGAATGTCATAGCAATGTTGAATATCATAGCAACGTTGATTGCCAAAACAGTGTTTAATGCCAAAACATTGTTGTGTCATATACATGTTGAATGCCAAAACTGTGTTTATGCCATAGCAATGTTGAATGCCAAAACATTGTTTAGTGCTATAGCCATGTTGAATGCCAAAACAATGTTGAGACCGGTGGTCGCACGGTCTAAGGCGTCACTCTCACAATAGACTGGCTGCCGATGACGGGGAGATCATACCCTGGCCGGGTGTGGTTTTACACACACACACACACACACACACACACTCACTCTCCTCACGCAAATGCGGGTACACTTCCTCTAAATTCAGCGTTCCTTATTCCTAACACCCCGACACATGACCAAGTACACTTGTGAGTAGTGAGACGCGGTGATGAAAAGAGCAATATTGAATGCCTCACAGTCCCGTGTTCCTGTCGAGTGTAGGTTTCAAGGTGAAAGTCGTTCTTGCCAGTCCACAACTTCCCTTTTAAGGGCACTCGGCGTGGGTCGCATGATACGACTTGACTGCACTGGTGTTCCAATTACTACAACATGACTGGACGCACGGATATCATGCTTGCCTGACTCACACTAACTATTCAAGATAAGGGGAAACCCTGGCAGTAGCGTACCTAGGGGAGGGGGGACCAGTCTCAGGCCCCCGCTTAGGGGTCCCCACGAGACAAATTACTACTAAAAATTAAAAATGTGTCTCATGAAAAACTTAAATACACATTTTTTACAACCTATTCTATTCATAGATTGTCAGTAATTCTAAAAGGCCTTCGATTATATATTTTTTATGACATAAGAAACAAATCATATAACCTAGTTTAAGTTTCTAACTATAAGGAATATTATTATTATATTTTTCATTGAAATACAAGCACAACATGAAAACATTATGCCTGGATTGGCATCATATTTTGCCTAGTTTTATAATACACCAGAAAATATACATAGTAAGGGTTTAAGTTGACAAATTAAGCATTTTTCTACACGTTGTCGTTAGTTTTAATTGAAATAAAAACTACAAATTTGAAAAAATAATCAAAATACGTTAATTCTGTGTTTTTAATTTTAGTTTTCCTTTAAGTTATATTAATACTTATATAGTTAGTTATTTACACATTTTTGTTTCCAATAGTTTTATGGATATAAGATTAAGCCTAGGTTTTGTGGTGCCAATAGTAGAGGCACAATATGGGGAGTGCTTAATAATAGGGCGGTGGGGGGGCAGGAAACTCCCGACCCGGGTCTCCAAAGGCGTTGGTTCGCCACTGAGCCCCGGTAAGGATCGGTGATTTGTTGGAGGGATCGTGCTCGTTCTTTCTCGCGAATGACTTTGTTACGTCCTGGTATCGAGTGTTATTAACCAAGTGGTTCTGACCAAGGTGAAGCAAAAATGGCGATTGGGGTAGCGTAGATATAACAGCTGGTAGGTGAATTTATGTAATCCTACTACGTGTACTGCAAATCGACGGAAAATGAGCTATTTAATTTTATTCTTTGATAGATTGGTGCTTATTTTAATCAGTCTTAATATTTACAATATTTACATATCAAGCTAAAGCTTCCCAAAAATAACCTTAAGAAAACAAAGTACATATATCATATTAAATAGGCCTAGATCATAATATAATACTCTCTCTTTTATCCATAACTAAACGGTTTTAAGTACCTACTTACATCCATGTATTTATACCTAGTAATTGTTGTCTATTTTGCTATACAAAAACTTAAAAGTTAATTGACTACGAAGTAATACTCGTTTAGATCTAACTTAAGAAGTGTTGCTCTTTTTAAATTGGCGCACAAATTCTCGGCTCTTTGGTCGTAACCATACTGTTTAGTCTGGTCAAGAAAAGAGTAACCAAACCGAGCTTTGGTATTGTCTCGGTCATAAACATTTCGTAAACATCGATACCAGGTCAACCGCAAAAACAGGACTAATGAGGGAATTGTATGGTTACTATTGGGAAACAGCGGTGTCATTCTCTCGTTTTCCTGTGGTCGATGTTGCCATTAGCTACTTTTCACCCCAGTACACCACATTCAGACAAAACCGAAAATAGAGGAGATTTGGCAACATTTAGCCGTGAGAGAAAGAGAGCGAAGATAAAGCTTTTCTCCATAAGACCTGCATATTCCTCAGAGGTGATATTTGGTGTTGTGGTATTTTAATGGGTTTAGACTTCGAATCCCAGTCTGGGTAATTTTCAATTGAGGTTTAAATAGAATTAAAACGCGTGGCAAGTATTGTGGGAGCTGAGTAAATTCTGTTGGATTTTCAAGATGCAGAGGGTTTCTTTTTTTAGACACTTTATAAAACCATAAAGTGGGAAATAAAATTGGTCTCATAGTCTATCTCACGGTCATTTTTTAGATATGGCTGCCATCTTGTTTTTTCAAAGAAAAATTATTTAAGTTCGATCTGTGCTATATATGGAGGTGTGATATGGCATTTTAAATGTTATATATGTAATATATATGTTATGGAAATACGGGATATAATGCCCCGTGATTGGGAGCCAATTATAATGATACGGATATTTATATCGTGACATTGCCCTGTGATTGAGCACCAATTATTGTGATATCGGATTTTATTGATGATTACGGTGCGTACATGCCTTACTGCGCACTTGTACACTGTTACGTGATCTGATTATGCATGATACTTATTCTTAAGAAATGAGCAAGACTTCTGATGTTGCACACGATTTATTTAAATGATTACACCATCAATATTGAAGATATGATATTAATGATACAGTTTTTGTTGATTTATAGATTATTTTTCTGTGATATCACGCGTTGCGTGTTCTGAGTACTGTATGCTGTGTATATTTAGGTTACTACTTGTTATATTACCGAGTTCTCTGTAATGTGATATTACTCTGTATGTCACTGTTATGTTACCGGCACTGTGTACTGTGTGGAGTTATGTCACTCTCTAATATATTACTGGCACTCTGTGGATTCACACGCACAAATTGCTTATATATGACCTACCCCTTGCCTCTTGGACCCCTTGTCTTAAGTGTAAAAACTAACTATTGGAAAAACTCATGGCAACCTGATGTTATGAAGGCTAACTTCTTATTGGGTAAAGGGAGCCAGCATTTCACATAATCTTCTAATACAACGGAATTGATTTTTTAAAGAAAAAAGTTTTAAAACGTAGTGTATTGAAATTAATTCTAAAAGGGTGCGATTTTCCATGGATGAAGTATTAAAAGGAAACTTTACACACGGTTCTTTAAAGAAAAATACACGTCATCCATGACTTTTTTTTTATTATATGAGAGGGGTCCAAAACAGTATCATTACAATGTTTAAATGTAATATATATGTTATATATTCTTCTGAAAACAGCGAAAATGGTGTAAATTATATAGAATTCAAAATAAACTTTTGTTTTTTATTGTATTTTCTCCCCGTTTATTTAAATAAGCTTTCATTTTATTAAGACTAAGAAGCTTTACATACCAATAAATTCCTTCCACTGTAATATCTGCATGACCTCACAGAGCATACAAATTGCTCGCACTCCCCGAGAATAATGATTTCCATTTAAAGCACTGTCAGCTGAACGTGGTCCTATTGTCTAAGTTTCAACTAGAATTTCAAGAGCTCCGTTGTTTTTTTAAATACAGATCAAAGCATGACACTAGGTAGTATTCTGAAGATGAAATCCTCCTAGACCAAGAAATATATTTGAAAATCTCTCTGGGTGAAGAAGTTACAGTTCTTTAACTATATGGTATACACCTTCATCACACCAAAAAGAGCCCTCTGGAAGATTTAATGGAAGCAACACTTGTTGAAAATGTACCCTTGTTGTATAAATTGAATTACACTATGTTGCAGAGTAAGGAGTATTGGAGAAAATCCAGTGAGCGTTCTGTTAGGGGAATGCTGGGACAATACACTCATGAAAGCCTTCCTTAATGGTATTTCTACTTGTTTATGCAAATCAACGCCAGAGACATTAAATGCTATTAAAATCTTGAGACAAACCATATCAGATCCAAATTCCTTCCTGGCTTTCTAATTTCAGATGATAAGTTCAAGTCATTGCTTGGTGTGAAATCAGTTGGAATAGTACATCTTTTCTTTGACTTATTGTAGCTAAGCAACTGCTGCGCTTTTATGTATTTATCAAGAGTTCTTAATTTCACATCAATACCAAAAGCTCCTACATAGTTTTCTTGATTATCATTGCTCTCTTAAATTACTTCTGGCTCTGTAGGTGACACTTGATAATCTTGGAAGAAAACTAGGACGGTGTCATGTGTTACACTAATTCCTGAAAGCGTTGCTTCTTCCCTATCGACATTGTCCATAGTACCACGATCAGGAATGTTGGGCTTTATTGAAGGTGGTATTGGGACACGGTTTTCTTCAGCTCTGATTATAGTTCTGTTTGTTAGGATTTCATAACCACAACACAGTCATTGACGGTTAAACATATTTATTAGTGATTGAGATTGACTTATATTATATATTTCTTGAGCATTGGCCACACGTAGAGGAGTTTTTTTTTTTGGCACCATTGTGAATCAGAAAATATACAACCTGAAATAAAATGTCACATTTTCGGCGAACATGTGCTGATTCAAAATATGAAGGTGCTGATTTTTAAAGAATTACTGTCAGTAAGTTGGAGGTGACTGCTGCTCATATTTGGGTTGAGAAACTTTTAAATCATTTTCATTTGCAAATTTTCCTTCTAAATTGAAGTTAAACTCTTTTGCATCTTCACGAAGTAGAGTAGCACATTTCTTAACTTCATCAAAAGATCTAACTTTATCAACAATCATATTGACATCAATAGAAGATGCATAAACAAGCTGAGAAAGAAATCTTTCTCTTGTATAAGAAAAACATATATTCTTATCATATACGTCAATTAGCATTGATTTCATTGTTTTGTTTGATATAGTAAAGGGAGGAATTTGTTTGTTATATTCTTCCCGTAGGTTAGACAAAGGATAACCTTTAGATTCAAAATTCAACTTTTGGACAAATTGTCGTAAAACACCATCAGTTGAAGATTTTTTTATTGAACGAATAATCATGATTACTAACAGTGGTTTTATATTTATTTATGTAAGTTTTCATGCACACATTATGGTACATTATCTGCAGCAAATACACCTGTGTTGTCCTCTAATATACATGTTTCCTCAAAAACTTTATCTTTAAAAAAATCTCGTTGCATCTAAAAAATCTTGCACTCTCCCTTCTTCACAGATTCGAAATAATTTGATGTCACCTTATCGTGTGTTTTTTATGCCATATAACACACACTCTGGACAGTAGTTTCTGACCACTTATTCTTACTTTTTGTTGTTGTTGTTTAAGGTCTCCTGTATTATTTGAAGCCTGAGGGGGAACAGTTATGTTCAGAATAATTTCCGTTTCTTGTTACTCTTTGTGCCTTTAATATATAAGGCCTGTAACATACTATATGAATGAAAAAACATGATCAGATTCTTTGTCAAGTGTATCTAAGAAGTCCATCATTCAAAAATGCACTTGCATCTTTTATTTGCTTTCTCCCAGAGTCAGTCCCAAATAATGATTCTTTTCCCTTTAAACTGCAAATAACACATATTTCACAAGATTCTTTGGTTTTCTTACGATGTGGTGAACGTTCCAATCCTAGCGCCTGCATTTTTCCCACTCTTTGCTCATTTCTAGACCTATGTAGAAACTGCAACAAATAGCTCATACCTGTATACAGTTTAGAAACATTTAAATAGGTCAGTTTATGAATTATATGGTATCTCTTCACATGCAATTGTTTGTTTAGCTATAAAATTACACTTTTGTTCCTCCTATACAACTTTTGACCTTTTAAATGCTTTCAGCAGAATTTATTACATTTAAAATGACACATCTCACATCCGTATTAGGCACAGAAATTGAATTTAAATTATTTTTCATAAAAAAAACAAGATGGCGGCCATATATAAAAGAATGACCATGAGCTATACCACGTGAACAATTTTTTTTCTATCTTTATGGTGTGTCTAAAAAAAAAGAAACCCTCTGCATCTCGAAAATCCAACAAAATATTCTCAGCTCTTAGCCTATAGAGGTTTGTTAAAGCCAATAGGCTCCAGGCGCCAATAACTCATACACATAGGGAAGTATGGTACCATTCTGATAGAAACACACTTTTAGAAATACAGAATCATGCTGTCAACATTGATAAACTCATTTCGGTGGCCGCATGGTCTAAGGTGCTACTCTCGCAGACTCGATTGCCGATTACGGGGAGATCAAGGTTCGAATCTCGGTCGGGTGTACTGGGGGTGGCTTTTAAAAAAAAATCCACGCAAACGTGGGTACACTTCCTCTCAATATAGCCTTCCCCATCTCTAAATCAATTAGCGTAATTAGTACATAAACGTATAATCCGAACGGGTAGTAAGACGCAGAGCTAAAAAGAAAATTGATAACATTTAACTATATAATTATTCCATAGGTATTGATATGACTTGACCTATGAATACATGAAAGTAGTTCTAGTTGCTTTTTTTTTTTTAGCTGTCAGACAAGAACCTTCCTGTAAAAGTGGGGTTGTGGGTCTCTCTTCATGTTCATACCAGACGACCCCATCCCTCCCTCTCCTTTTAGCGGAATGTCAACGCACGGTGTTTTCTGTGTACGCATTCTACGCAAGGAAAAGTGGACGTGAGTTCTGGACGCAGGTGTGTGNCTGTCAGACAAGAACCTTCCTGTAAAAGTGGGGTTGTGGGTCTCTCTTCATGTTCATACCAGACGACCCCATCCCTCCCTCTCCTTTTAGCGGAATGTCAACGCACGGTGTTTTCTGTGTACGCATTCTACGCAAGGAAAAGTGGACGTGAGTTCTGGACGCAGGTGTGTGAGTGCGCGTGCGTACACAACATTGGGGTCAACAACCCGACATGTTTGCAATAGCCTCCCCCACCCCCTTCCTCCCAGACAAAAGATCACGCAAACACCCCCGATGTACCAAGGTCACAAACACTGTGTACACCAGACCCAGAGAAATTGAGTCCTTCAACACGGGGATCGCTAGGTGCACTCCCGAATAACATCAATTTCAAGCAGGCATTTTTAAAAATAGGTAACTTTAGAGATGTTTTTACTAAAGAACAAAAAAAAAAGTCTTCTAGTGTCAATAAACCGGATTTGACAAAGCTAGGTTCAGGTAGCGACTCACCTCTCTCCCCATAAACGAGCCTATTCAGACTGCAAATTACAAAGAAAACCTAGAATACTATGGTCCATTTTTATGTTCAAGTGAAAGTTTGAAAAATTGTCTAGCTGTTAACAATCTTCAAATATTGTCGACAAGTTACTTGGCCTAAAAATTATTGTCCAATGAAAGGGGATAAGGGGGTGAGTTGGGGGAGTGTTCGGACCACCACCTTTTTACAACGAACGTTTGAAAGGAATAGTTTCACTTGGAAGTGTTGTAATCACTGAGAACTGCAACTAGCACTCCCCAGTGATCTCGCTCAGGTGAAGGGGATAGGAGGGAGCACAGGAGGAGTGACATTGTGAGCACTTCTTCCTCGCCCTTGCAACTGTCCTTTTGGGACGGGTTTACTACATTTTAACAGTGGTGATGGGTCATTTACAACGTTGCCAGTTCCTTTAAGGTGCGGCAGAAGGGAGCGCAAGTATTTTTACAGTTTTTATAGCATTACATTTTTTTGGTCAAAATAAATCAAATA
>CABFWB010001946.1:6884-19993 GCA_902151455.1 Timema bartmani
TTATGTAAATGTATATAGTGATGTTCAAAAATAAATAAGACTTATAAAACAAACAAACAAAATATGTTGTTTTTATTTACCATGGCCCTAAATATAGTGTCTAGTAATAAATAATCAAAATGACCGAAAGGTTAGCTAATCAGTTTGCATTTTTCAATTATAAAACGTAGTTACTAATAGTTATACAAGCTTGTAAAATTACAAGGGGGGAAGGGGGTAGGAGTTTGAGCAACTATGCCCAGGGCGCCAACCACACAAGCCCAGGGCCTGCATATTATTATTATATTTGATGACAAAAGCATAAAATATTGAAAACCATGAAAAATAAACCTTCTTCAAATAGCTTCAAGTGTCATCTAGGATCTAACATTTTACACGGGAAAGGCCCCAGACCTCTTTCAGTTGAGCCCCCCGCTTCCAAAGAGCTCCCGGAGCCCCTGTATATATATATATATATATAAGCATTGCGTTTTCATACCCGTTCGGGTTATACGCTTATGTACTAATTATGCTAATGTTTTTAGGGATTAGGAAGGCTTTATTTAAAGGAAGTGTACCCGTATTTGCATGAAGGGAAAATGGAAAACAATTTTGAAAAACTACCCTCAGTACACCCGACCAAGATTTGAACCTTGATCTCACAGGCATCGGCAGTCTATTTTACTGCGAGAGTAGCGCGTTAGACCATGCGGCCACTGAAGCGGGTCCTGTGCCTCTAGAAACCATTTAGTGATATCAGCACATTTTTGAAAAGTGAATGCCTCTATAAATTATTTGAAGTTTGTTACAAGGCTATATTTAAGCTTCATATTACAAACTTTGGAAAATTTAGTGGGGAGGGGGGGGTAGAAGTGGATTTGAACCCCATTCATCCCACCCTTCCTACGCCCGTGGGGGGAGGGAGCTATGAAATACTTGCCAAGAGCCTAAAGATGAGCCAGGCCGGCGCTGTTTGCAACTATATACCCATCAAGAAATGCAATAAGAGGTAAATACATTTAATAATGAATGCCAAAAGCCGTGTTTTATAAATATATGATATAAGGGTAGATTTCTCCCCAACCCTTTGTCCAATTTTCTCCCCCAACTGACTTTATCTGTATGAAGGTTAAAAGAACAACTGTGGCAATTTTGAATTAAATCGGTTAATGCGTCCAAAATTTATCGTGAGACATATCCGCCACAAACAGACAAATGTTACTCGGTGGAGTTAAAAAGGAGAACTCGCTTCACTTGTTCAATAAGTCAAACCACGATATTATGTTTATATTTGTTTTACACTCTGGCACTATTCGATGGATCGCCTATACAGGTAGCCTACTACACAAGTCCACAAACAAAAATTCCCCACCCCGAATTGCGCTTTCCCTCCGTAACCCAAGCGAGCGTGCACCATTTGCCCACTCTAAGGTTGGTCCTGGCCAACTATGATTCTGACACCTTTTCTGAAATACCTGCAGGCTGGTCGCCAGAATATAAAGCCCAGTTCTATATCTGGGTCTCTAGGGGCGCACCCAGGATTTTGAGCTGGGGAGGGGGGGGACTTTTTACATAATAATGTTCATAATTGCAACATTATATATTTCAATTATTGTTATATTTGGAAATTTGATTTGAAGTAGGGGGATAAGAAAGATAGAGAATCAGCAATGCCACCTAAAAGGTGGGGTTCTAGGGGTTTCGACTTCAGTAAAAAAAATTATTTCAAAGGATGCAAATGGTAATATTTAAGCTAATTTATACCAAAATCGGATCCTCGGTCTACCCTCTGCCACTGTGTACGCCACCGGTTAACAGGTCTGTGTTTACACATTCTTCTTCACACCCAGGATTTGAAGTTGGTGAGGATGGGGGCATATAATAATATCAACTGCCCCTTCCCCTGTTACTGATACAATAGTGTTTACATATTTGGTCTAAAATAATAATTTCAATCTGTACCCACTTCAAAACTTTATGTACAAAGAGTAAAGACTTTAACCATTTATAGAAAATATTACGGTACCACAGGTCCAGTTTTTATTTAAGTACAAATTTACAGTAAAGTAAAAAATCAACAGAAATAAGTATTCCTTTGAAAAGCCATAATTACTGCACAAATGTAATCTCTTTTATATTTAATATAATTAAACAAAATATAGTTGATTAATTGACGGAACATAATGCTAATCGTATTTTTGTAATATCCTTGGTTTTCTAAGGAAGGATCTTAAGCTGGGGAGCTTAAGCTCCCAAATCCCCCCCAAAGTCTCCCCCCACCCCACCCCACTTATATACAAACTTATAACTTTGATACATTTCAGCTTCCCATATCTTCTCCTCCTTCCTTTTTCCCGAAAGTTAATTTCTCGGTGCATTACTGATGTAAAAAACAACTTTCCCTTGTCTTATCTTTGCGAAACTACCACCGTGCCCTTAGTAAGACTTTCTCTGTTATATCGATATGAACAACCAGCTGATTTATTCTTACTTGAGTTGTGTAGCGCAGTTCATCGCTCTCGTGTTGTGACATACTTCACATCGGTGCAAGGAATTGGTTTGCCCGAGGTGTAGCTAGCCGCAGATACTTGATGTTTGGCGACATGACTCAGCGTTAGGGGACATTTCACCACTTCAGATTCAGTGTCGCATTTAATTTAAGAGTTTTATACAGCTTTTTGTTTTTCAACGTGTGCTATCTTTGACCAGGAGAAATATGTATTATCCACCCGAGAGTGTAGACTTTTAGCCGCTCTGGTAGCACAGGGTACACCTATGGAGGTTGTCTACACTTCGTACCCACAGTGAGATGATGTGATGATAGTGTTTATTAGAACCCGAATTTGTATACAAATTCGCGTGTCACAAATTAATAGACTATTTGGGCAGGTGTTTGATAGTGTATATAAATCTAATTTTCAAACATTTACCAGGTAAAGACCACTGCAAACAGTTTCAAGAAAAAGAAGTTTCAGTTTTCAAAAGAATTTCAGTTTAAGACTACTCCAAACTAGTTTCTAGAGCCATCTAATCTTAAAATAATTCCAAGCGAGTCTCAGATGTCCAAGTATAAGGGCATCCCATTTTTAAACATTCAACAGGAAAAGCCTATTCCAAATAGATTCTAAAGGTAAAATATTCCAAATATCTTCTAAAAGTAAAATATTCCAAATATCTTCTAAAAGTAAAATATTCCCAAGCGACCACTGTGTCCCTCTTTGGCTTGGAGGGCTAAATTCTTCAAAAGCCCCTTCTGTTGTATAACTTCCCGCTTCCCCACCATATAAAGATTTTACCAACTCTAATTATATGTACCATTGCCTTGATTTTATGAGCCATTCTAAAGATAAAGATCTAAAAGGAAGTAAGCTTGACCCACTATAAATATAAGACAATCCTTTTTAAAAAACAATGTCAATTCCATCCCTTCTCTTTCCTATTGGATAATGACCGGGAAATCCCAAGCTGGACAGAAATGTTCATCAATTCTGCCAAGCTAATATTTATCTTGTAAGGTTCACCTGTTGTTGCATCAGCTGACCAAACCATGAAAGACTTAAAAATAGTTAGTTTTAAAACTCAAGGTTTATATTTCAATGCAGAGTTCCATTATCAAACACCGAAAATATTTATTGTACCTAGTTAATGAATTTATTTTAAGCAAAATATATTTATTTTGTTTGTTTGTGAACCACATTTTACTACTAGTCCAGAATATCCGCATACACCTTTAGGGAAGGTATGAGAAAGGTTTTTCATTATAATACATATCCCCAATTGTGTGGCGGGAGATATTGACAAGAATGTGCTCAGTATACCCGACCAAGATTCAAACCCAAACCTCCTAACACCAAAATTCAAATCTATTGCGAGAGTGGCGCTTTAGACCACGAGAACACTATTCCAGGTTTGTGCATTATTTTGCTTTAATTTAAATATAATTAAGCTTAAAATCTATCATTGGTTACAAAAAAATAATTTAGCATTGCATCTTACTACTTGTTAAGGTTAAACGTATTTGTACTAATTACGTTAGTAAGTTAGTGATGATGAAGGTACCCACATTTGCGTTGAGAGATAGTGAAACACCATTTTGGAAAAATCACCCTCAGTACACCCGACTGTGATTCGAACCCTGATCTCCCTGTCATCGGCAGTCTAGTCTAATATGAGAGTGACGCCTGAGACCATGCGGTCACCGAAGCCGGTATTATTCTAATACTGTGGTGCTAGATGAAGAGTTGTATTTTATCGTTAAGTGCAATGCAGTTGGGGAAATAAGTAACAGAAGAATAAAGGCGCTCTCTCTTAA
The DNA here is from genome assembly GCA_902151455.1 of Timema bartmani. Lineage (NCBI taxonomy): Eukaryota > Metazoa > Arthropoda > Insecta > Phasmatodea > Timematidae > Timema > Timema bartmani. The sequence continues at coordinate 11,176 of CABFWB010001946.1, forward strand.
CTGATTCCAAATGAATACGGTTTAGTGAACTGTGAAGAAGACATTACAAATGTGATAGATAGATGGAACGCTGGATATACAAGCAAGCTTGTCAAATCTCTCTGATGAACTTTCTACCGAGTTCGCCAAGTTTACACAGTCCCGACTGGGGGATTCTTTCCACTCCCCTTTCTTAAGGGGCCTTGTTTAGTAACATATTCTACCCCTAGGGCACAGACAAGAAAATAACAGATACACAGCCTTACGGGAGATTTGCTGCGCCGTATATCTTAGACTCTGGCTGCGCCCCTCGAGTCAGGTAGAACTCAAAATACCCAGTGTTAACAGCGCTTTCAAGTGAGAATTCTTTAAAATAACTCACTTTCAAAATGTCCCTCATGAGAAAGACAAACTGAGAGAGTGAGAGCTAAAAGTTGCTGTCCATCTCTCCGAGTAAAATAGTTCAGTTCAGGTAGTGGTAACCCCTTACCCCACCTCACCCCCTTCCATTGACCAAAACTTCAAACAATTGAGATGGACCCAAATATACAATGCCAGTGCTTCTACAGTTTAAACTTGACACGAGTCTTGGAAATGCACTTGTAAATGAATTATTAAATATTTTGTGATCAACTTCTGCGGTCACAATTCTTTAGGATTCACTTCTTGGTTAGACTGGATTGCAAATAACTGGGATATCAGTGTTCGAATCCCGATCGGGTGTAATTAGAGTGTTTTTCCTAAAATGCTTATAATTCTCCTTCAACGCAAATACGGGCACATTTCCCAAGTATTTTACCATCCTCAATCCTAATCCATTGGAGTAAATACGCGGATAACTGTAATGGGACGTAATATACAGCGCATAAAATATATCAGTAGTTAAAATTAAATACTTATGTTGTAAAGGTTGCATTTATTTTTTTACATTTTCTTGTCAAATTAGTACAAACAAAATATACAAGTAATATGCTACTTTATTAAATAAAAAAAAGTTAAATGCATGGAAAATACAATGAAAATAGTTTCCTAAGTGCATATTTGGTATCGGTAATACCTTATTATTTTAAACACTGGAATGATTATGTTCAACATTATTTTATACTGATGTGCAATGTGAGCAAATTGGTCTTAAATCAGTTTATAGTAAAATCAAGTTTGAAGATGAAGCTTATCTCCCTAAAGGCGCTTTTAGGATTACACAAAAAAAAGCACATAATGTTTTGTCCAATTACACTCTTCACTTCCAACACCTCGTGTCTATATGGAGAGTTAAATATCTCTTAATTTTAGTAAAGGGGAATAGAAATAAATATGATTTTTTTACACTGAAAACTCTTTCAGTATAAGATTATTTTACACAACAATATTTTCATACAGTTAATAATTGCAGATTTTCTTAAAAAATAAATATTTATATCACAATAAAATATAGTTAAGTAAAGTGAGTAAAATTGTTGGCAATACAAAGTATTTGAAAAAATACTTTTAACTAACTATACCCAAATACTGTTTTAATCACAGCTATAGCTATTAAGTGTTTTGTATAAAAATTATCTACTAGAGTAAAGAAGAAATTTTTGTTTATGTAGTTTGTACAGGTGTGAAACTAAAATTATGAATACTATCATTAAAAAAATCAATACAATAATAATACAGAAATAAGATTTTACAGAAATTTGATTAAAATATGTGTCAAACAGATTTGGACATTGATATATTTCATAATATTCTGGTTATTTTTATTTTGTAATGTAGATATTGTAACGATATTGATTTGGACCGCTCTCATATATTTAAAAAGTCATGGATGAATGTATTTTTCTTCAATAAATTGTATGTAAATTATCCTTTTAAGACCTCACCCATGAAGAATCACGCGCTTTTCAGAAATAACGTAGAAGGATTGCACCATTAAAACTTATTTTTTTATTTCAAATTTTAACTCCGTAGTATTTACCAAATAAGCAAGAGACGTCAGCTCCCTATACCCAACAGGAAGCTAGTCTTCAAGACACCTGTCGCAGGGATGCTTTTATTTGTTGGTTTTGACACTGGTCACGAGAGGTCCAAGGGACAAGGGGTATGTCATATATAAGCTGTTTGTGCGTATGAACACACATAGTGCCGGCGACATAAACAGAGAGTAGTCACATAAATCTACAGAGTGCCGGTGACATAAACCTAGAGAACATGTAATATCACGACAGTACATAAGCTGTAGCTCAACTAAAATTTTATAATTTTACATAATATCTTTATAACAAAGATAAAATTACTTCAATAAATCGTGTGCAACATTAACAGCTGTAAAATATCGTAATAATTGGCGCTCTATCACGGGGCTATAAATACCTATTATATCTCAAAAATAACGAAACGTTATATTGTATTTGTAAATCTAATGTACCCACTTTAAGATAGTCTTTAGTTTGTGTGTTCATTCACTTTTAGTAGCCCCTACTTTAAACTTTTTTCCTCTGCCTTTACAAAGTTAGTGTTTCAAATATCTTACTACAGTCCAATTTTTATATTTAAAAAAAAGCCTTTTAGAAAGTAGATTTATTTTGTGCGGTCAACATCGATAGCAAATTTCTATTTTGTTATTTTCTTAGCACCATGCCTTAATATTCGTTCGGATTATACACTTGTATACTAATAATTATGCTATTATGTTAGGGATGAGGAGGTTCCCAAAAGTAAATTTTCGAGTTCCAAACTTTCCAACTTTTATGGTTATGTGGGATGGTCCTTTTAATAACTTGGCGAATTTAAATTTTCTTTCATGCTTAAAAGTATATTTTCTTTGGAAAGATGGCAATTTACTCTCATTTCCAAACCCCTCCCTCCCCCTCCCCCTCCTTAGCTCCCACAATTCCAATTTAAAATTGTAAGACTTATTTGGTTATCTTATATGATATTTTACGTTGCTACCAAATTTCAACCTAACCACATCGTAAAGAATGTTCTTTATTGGTATTATATATTTTAAGCGCTACCATTTTCTGTGCTTCAATTTCGAAATTCCATTTGTTCAAGAGTGTAGGAAACGTGAGAAAAAGTCAATGTTTTTGCAGTTTTTATATCAAAACTTTTTTGGGCATTATAAATATCGCTCCAGTAGAACTATATAGTTTAATTTCCTTCACTTGGCGATATCAACTGTGGTTGATTATCTGTCATGAGCATAGCAGCATTAGATGAGAAACTTTTTAAATGAATTAACGTGAACAATGTATATCTGTTTAGTGACTTAAACCTGTTTTATTGTTAAATTACATGGTGACATTTCAAGTTTTTACCTCTACAAAAATAGTATATATATAGCTTTGGAAACATTTTGAGGGGACCACCCCTCCCTATTTTCCGCGCCTTCATTTTGAAATTTAAGAATTCAGACCTTGATACAGTTTGAGTTGGTCCTTATACGCGCCTGACTTATGTCAATCATCTAACACTCTGAGAAGTAGTTTAGTCTTTTAGTTTTAAATATTTGAGACCCCCTATATCACTAGCCTCCTTAGAGATAATTACTATTTAAAATGTATTTGTTGTTATTTGAAGTTATCCATCTACATTCCTGCCAAAATTTAGATTTTCTACCTCCTACTTGTGCATCCCATCACCCCCAATACCCCCCCACCCCCAACCCCTCTCCTCCTCTATTTCTTGTAGTCTCATTTTGAAATTTAAAATGTTCAAACTTTGTAGTTAATTTTAATGGTTCCTATACCTACTTGACGAATTCCAGTTTTACACCACACGTAGAAGTAGTTTATCTACTAGTTTTGAAGATTTTAGAATACCTCTCCCCAGTTCTATAACTCCCACTTCAAAATCTCAAATTTAGTACTTATTTAGTTATCTGAAGCCGTACCTCTACCAGCATGCAAAACTTAGATTATTTACAATACTTGATTTTTTTATAAGCTCCCCTTAATTTCCTGGACTCCCATTTTAAACTTTAAAATTTTCGGACTTTTCTATTTATTTGGAGTGGTATCTTTGCCTACATTTAGAATTTTAGTTTTGTACCACACTGAGAAGAGGTTTCTAATAGTTTTGTAAGTTTTTAACCACTCAACCCACTTTTTCCAACCCACTCTGATAAATTTTAATTTTAATTTCTACCAGTCTCTCATATTTTAATTTTTAACCTCATCTCAAAAGTTATTTCTAGCTGTAGCTCCCCCTTCCCCATTTCTCATAGTGTATTTTTTTAATTTTTTTTAGAGTGGTCCCTTTACCTACGTATTTAAGTTCTCTACCACACAGATAAGTAGTTGAGTGTATTAGTTTTTGTAAATGTTGAGCATGCACCTTTCCCCTACTATTTCTTCAAATCCCGCCTAGAAATGTCAAATATTAAGATTTATTTGGTTATTTGGAAAGGTCATTCTACCTACTTGCCAAATTTAAATATTCTATCGCAGCTAAAAGTTGTTTTTATTTTTATAACACCTACCCCTACCCTGTTTCCCAGGATTCCATTTAAAATTTAAAATGTACAGACTTATAGTAATTTGACATGTCCCTTTAATTTACTTATAAATTTCAATCTTCTACCACACTGGGAATTAAGGTAAACCTAGGAGAGACGATGCACAATTTAAAAAAATCATATATAATTAAAACTAATGACAAAACAACACAGTAAAGAGCAGCAATGCATTCTCTGTGCTATACTTTCTAAGCAAAAAATGTATAATGGGGAGGGAAAACATTTAAATATGTTTTAAGGAAATTTTTTTAAATCACTATTTTTTGCCATCTCTCCTACATAAGTTTGGCAAGCTGACGCAGTGTGGGTAGAGATGGCTTATGGGAAATTACAGATGTACTCAATAAATCTAAGAATAATTTTGTATTTATTTATTGACACACAAAAGTTATTTTACTAATTATAAAGGATTACAAATAATTAAAATTGAATTTTGAAAATTTCACCCTTAACTAATGAGATTTCAAATGTAAGAAAGCTATAAGTTACAGAAAATTAATTGTGTGAACCTCCTAAGATATAGTAGGTATAAGGTTCGGCCAGACTGACTAGCGTGCGAGCGAGCGCGCAAGCAACTGGGTGGCCAGACTAGCGAGCGTGCGCGTGATTAGCAGATAGCTCTCGATAGTTGTTGACGAGGAGGCTCCGAATCTTGGCTCAGTGAACTGAGGGTGGTTTTTAACAAGTGACTTATTGTTGTGGTTTTCTCATCCTTTCTCCACGCTAATGGTGATTCTTATTTGTAAAGGCCTACTTTGATAATATTGAAGTATTTTAACATATCAATTTTACATATACCCACACATATAGGTATGGTTTATGATCTTACCAATTAAATTAGGTCGTTAGTAGCAAGTGTGCTAAACCTATCGATATTAATAAAAATGTCAAAATGATAAGTTTTCCAAGCACTCAATGAACTAACATACAATAATATTGTCTAGCGCCTGTAAACTAGACTGTACCGGGTCGAGAGCGCGCGCTTGAAAAATAAAACCAGTTCTACCTCGCTCGCTCGCCCAGTCTGGCCGTCCGCTAAGAAAGGAGAGAGGTAGTATAAAGTGGGGCATTGAGCTACAGCATGAAGCCATCTTTTAAATAATCGTTTCAAAGGGAAAGAAGGGAAAATTAAAGCGCAAGGATGTAAGTAGTGCCGTGGTGGATATCTCTATTAAAACAGAATGTAAGCTAAGTTTTTTTGTTGCCATAGCATCAAGCTGGTATGTAAACCGAGTGCATGCAGTCTCAATAGGGACATCCGCATGACACTACTCTACAAACAATCACTTCCCCTCCTGTTTGTTTCACTTACCCTCCTTTCACTTCAAAAATATTTAAAAGGTGATGCCACTTTTCACATTTTCCTCCTTTCCCTCTCCCCATTCTTTAAGATCTTATTTTAAAATTCTTTCAGCCTTTTCTTTTATTCCACACAAAGAGCAAATCTGTTTGTTTACAGAACAGGTGTAAATACAAAGTATGCTCGTCGTCTCCCCTACACACTCGTCGGCAATCTCCCCTAAAACCGTAAGAGAGATGACGCACCTCATCTCTCGTGACAAATATGGCTGAACGCGCCGGAAATAGGTTGTCGTTAACGGCCACCGAACCTACTTGAAATACAGAAACGCTTCATTCAGTATCTTGAAGAAAAGCATGAAAAGTAAAAATAATATAGGCATGGTATTAAAATTCATACACTCATCACGTCAGCATTTGTAGCAAAAATACAAATATTTTATAAATAAGGCAACATAAAGTGACGGGAATTTATTACCACGTGCTACCAACTGTCGGTTTCAATCGAACTGATAACTGGTGCTGCGCTCTAAGCTGAATAAGCAGGAAATAAGGTGCGGCAACTCTCCTACCCGCGTCGTCTCTCCTAGGTTTACCCATTGATCTCTATAATATAGCTGGATGGACATACACATGCACATTCCAAGGACAAAGGCATGACCCTCAAGTGTATCGTCTGCTACACTGAGGGGGGGGACAGATGTAACGGTTTCTTTAAAAGTTCTTATGCGAAAACATGTCTCTGATGAATAAAGGTGTTATTGTTTGAAAATAGTGAAGTATTATACCACACTTTCCTGAAGAAACATTTTCATTAAAGGATATACAATCCAGTTTTAGAGGTAATACTGTACAAATACGAATAAAACCTTAGATATTTCAAGTTTTATGTAGTTGTCATCAATGCTGTTTACAGTCTGCCACGACCACTTATATTTAAAGTTGGTTATTAGCTTGTATATTGGTTTCATAAACAATATTATATTGAAAGTTTGATAAATATAATGAACAAGGTATCTTAAAACTTTATTAAACTATAATGAAACAAGTTAGCTAAAAACTGTATTACATTTGTTTGAATGACATACTTTGTGTAGAAGTCTTACATTCCAATGATAAATTAGGTTATTGGCTTGTAGGAAGTACAGTATCTACTAAAATCTGATTTTAGTAATAATCCCAATCTGTAATGCCTTATTTCGTACCAGAATACTATCATATATATAATATTTTGGTAGGATGGACGGCAATTTAGAACGGAAGTAGAAATTTCCTTCTGGAAGGTCTTTTATGCTAACTAAATACAACTATAGGGTAGGATTCTGGTACGAGATAAAGCCTTACAAGCGAGCTTCCTTAAAAAAATCATCGTATATATTAGGCTACATCAACTTATTTAAAGAAAAAACTAACCAGTTTTGAACTTTTATATGCTCTTCAAAGCTTTAACTAACATATTTATTTAATTTAACCACTCACACATTGATGTATCTCATGTATTCAATCAAATTAATGAACGATGTCAAAATGCCACATTTCCGTGTATGGGTGTAAGAGAGAAAGAAATACCCGAAAGTTTCCTTCTCTCTTACACAATGCTATGCAGACGACAGCTCGATAATTTCAGCCACAGATGTCCATCCAGTTATATTATAGAGATCAGTTGTTTCTATTAGTTTTGTAAATATTTAAGCGCATTTTTAAACTATCATTTAGCAATTTCCATTTTTAAGACTTATTTGGGTATTTGAAGTTGTCCTCTTAACCGACTGTCAAATTTAAATTCATAGCTATGTCATTGTGTTCCAGCTTTGCCAACCGTACAATCTGGATACTAATTTTGATATAATTTCAATACCTGTACAATCCAATATTGAGAGATTTCCTAAAAGTAATATCCTAGGGCTCTGCTACAAATAAACAATATAATGTATTAGTCATTATTTTACTAAAGAAATAGGTAAACATTGCGAACTTAAAATCTAGTATCGGCACTTGTTTTTTAAGCACCCGTTTTTTTTTATTCTAGTAACAAAATGTAGTATCCCGCTTATCAAAATATTATCCATTTCAGGTCTGTGTATTATTGCTTGAGACTAAGCAGTTGGCTACCCTGTTGTGTTCAGACTTCAGCTGTTTATTTAGTGTAGACTATTTAAATGTTGTTTATGTGAATTATCAGAGTTTATTGGATGTAACATTTCCGTAGTACTTTCCTGAACTTTATGAATCTTCAAAAAGCGACATTAGTGAAGAAAGTGGTGGTGATGATTTAAACCGTGCAGGAATATCTATGTATATAATAAAACTACATTTGTCTGTACGTTCAATCTATTCTATTTGTTTCCAGTAAACTCAAAAAGTACTCATCGGATCGAGATTCATCTTACTCTGTTGTAAGCCTTATTTTTAAGAATAAAGGGTAAACTGAGTTATATACTATCACGCCATCTCATGAGCAAGCGATTAGCGAAGCAGTGTTGAAAAAACGGATTGTTAAGGCCCCGACACAGACTCCATATCCGTAGATCCGTACTCCGTGCTCCTAGTCCTTAAGGAATTCTTCTCGCGATTACAGAGTCAATATCCGTAATCACCTGACCGTTTCAACAATGAAATAGTAAGAAACTTCATGCAATCAAAAAATTCGAAAGAAAATAGTCTACAGCAAGGAGCGCACGTGAAGCAGTCAGTTGATCAAAGAAACTAAAAACAACTTTGTTGAGAAAACGCAATATTTTTACTAAAATGTATGTTAAGTACAATCACAAGAAATATATTTATAACTCTGTTTTAACCATCAAACTTAAAATAATAAGTGTATGTAATAGCCTGAAAATGCAAAACAGATTTAGGCCTACTAGTATTTTGAATGAAAACAAAGCAAGCACTTTTAATAAAAAATTTATTAAGCACCGCGTCTTACTACAAGTACTAATTATGCTAGTTGATTAGGAATTGGGAAGGTTGAATTTAGAGGAAGTGAACCCGCATTTGCGTTGAGGTAAAGTTGAAAACTATTTAGGGAAATCCCGCCCC